>ABLG01000816.1:0-28880 GCA_000172435.1 Meloidogyne hapla | reverse complement strand
ATTTCTACAGTGCATTATAGCATGCAAACGGTAAACGTTAAGTTAGTAGAAGATTTCTACAGTGCATTATAGCCCTGGCAAACGGTAAACGTTTAAGTTAGTAGAAGATTTTCTACAGTGCATTATAGCCCTGGCAAACGGTAAACGTTTAAGTTAGTAGAAGATTTTCTACAGTGCATTATAGCCATGGCAAACGGTAAACGTTTAAGTTAGTAGAAGATTTTCTACAGTGCATTATAGCCCTGGCAAACGGTAAACGTTTAAGTTAGTAGAAGATTTTCTACAGTGCATTATAGCCATGGCAAACGGTAAACGTTTAAGTTAGTAGAAGATTTTCTACAGTGCATTATAGCCCTGGCAAACGGTAAACGTTTAAGTTAGTAGAAGATTTTCTACAGTGCATTATAGCCATGGCAAACGGTAAACGTTTAAGTTAGTAGAAGATTTTCTACAGTGCATTATAGCCCTGGCAAACGGTAAACGTTTAAGTTAGTAGAAGATTTTCTACAGTGCATTATAGCCATGGCAAACGGTAAACGTTTAAGTTAGTAGAAGATTTTCTACAGTGCATTATAGCCATGGCAAACGGTAAACGTTTAAGTTAGTAGAAGATTTTCTACAGTGCATTATAGCCATGGCAAACGGTAAACGTTTAAGTTAGTAGAAGATTTTCTACAGTGCATTATAGCCATGGCAAACGGTAAACGTTTAAGTTAGTAGAAGATTTTCTACAGTGCATTATAGCCATGGCAAACGGTAAACGTTTAAGTTAGTAGAAGATTTTCTACAGTGCATTATAGCCCTGGCAAACGGTAAACGTTTAAGTTAGTAGAAGATTTTCTACAGTGCATTATAGCCATGGCAAACGGTAAACGTTTAAGTTAGTAGAAGATTTTCTACAGTGCATTATAGCCCTGGCAAACGGTAAACGTTTAAGTTAGTAGAAGATTTTCTACAGTGCATTATAGCCATGGCAAACGGTAAACGTTTAAGTTAGTAGAAGATTTTCTACAGTGCATTATAGCCCTGGCAAACGGTAAACGTTTAAGTTAGTAGAAGATTTTCTACAGTGCATTATAGCCATGGCAAACGGTAAACGTTTAAGTTAGTAGAAGATTTTCTACAGTGCATTATAACCTCGAATCCCAAAATCAAATATTTTATAATAATTGAACCTTCAATTATTATAATTGAATTGAAACTTCAAACTTCCTATCATAGAACAATATTTATCTACAAGATAAGAAATATTAATAGAAAGCTCATATAATAAATTAATTTTCACGTCAATTTAAATAGATGAAAAGATAAATATAAAAGCGGATTCATTTTACATACAAATATTTTTGTTGCTGTTATTCATTTTTTCGTTCCGTCGGTGTTTATTTATTGTTCTACATCCTTTAACTTATTTGGTATTTCATGTCTAACTTAGAGGAAACCGTTAGTTTATTTTTAACAATTCCTAATTAATTAATTTTTTTAGTTATCTTTTGCTGATAATGCTTTTGCTTCAAAGAGAAATTCCAACGACATCTACAGAGAATTAATTAATCGTAAAAACCAGGCGTCGAGAAGTTTTAGCCTTGTCGATTCAAAACTTGCAAAATGTTGTGTGTTAAGAGCAATGGATTCTCCAAAAGCAAATAGAAATGGAATAATAATTGAAGGGTTGCAACATGTTATGGATTCTCTTAAGCATGATCAGAATAATGTTGAAGCATTATTCGCTAAGTATGTTGATTTATTCGTATAATCTAATACTGATTTTCTTATTCTTAAGGTGTCGTCTGTTGGGTTTTGAAATTCAATTAAATCCAAAGTCTTTTATCGCGAATGCAAAAAGGGCCTTAGAGATAAATGTATAATTCAAATTCTCGAATTTTATTTAAAAATTATTTTTTTAGAATCTTCTATCAATTATTTCAAATGCGGATATGGAGAATGACGAATACTATGTGATGAAAGGAATGTTAGTGTTTGGAGCTGCTGGATTATCAAGATATGAAAAGTTGATGGCCAAAACTTTACTAAATAACAGTGCAGCTTTATTGAATAATGCAAGTTATCAAAATGCAATCAAGACCTTCAATAATGTAAATTTAATTTTGTTAAATTTTTTAATAATTTTATATTTTTTAGTGTAGAGTCAAATCCATTGAGTGCTTGTATTACTTGGCAAAGTTAGTTTTTCGAATCACTTTAAAATATAATTTTTTACAAAATAAGTTGTTATTCCAAAGACAAAAAGAAGGAAGATGCTGAGCGATATTACAATCAACTGATAAAAAAGCCTGCTAGTAATGAATATGAGAGGGTTAGTTTTGTTTAGTTTAATTAAAATTCAAAAGAAAATTTAGGAAATTATTGCTTATGCTAGAGAAGAAGTGAACAAATTAAGGAAGAAATGATGGGAGAAAATATATAGATAAATATAAATTATTGTACATAAAATTACATTATAAATTTTGACCTTTTCTTTTTTGGTCAATATCTTTCCTAATTAATAGTATGTAAAAATTATTTTATTTGTAAAATTCATTAATAATAAAAATTGTTTTAAACTTCTTGAAATCTAAATTGTGAAAAAGTTTGTTCTTGAGATATTTTAAATATTGAGATATATCTCTTCCTTTCTACCTTAACCAAAATACTTTAACCATTCACTAATTTTCTCAGTCAACGCCATTAATTATGTTTTTTATTACTTTTAGATTTTTCAAATTAGAGTCGGGCGATAATGGGAGATGGTAAAAATTCACCTGAAAATAACAGACTCTAGTGGTATTTTAAATTACTCTTAATTAATTTTTGCTTATTTTTTATTTTCTCTTCCTTTCTTGTTCAAAAAAATAAAATGATCTTTTCCTTTCGCAAATTTTATTTTCATATTTTTATTATTTAGAAAATGGTTATATCTAATACCAATAAAAATATTGAACGTCTCGGTTTTGGAATTGATAGAGGTGGAACATTTACAGATGTTTTTGTTGTTTATCCGAATGGAAATTGCAAAACTTTTAAATTACTTTCTGAAGACCCACAAAATTATATTGATGCACCAACAGAAGCAATTAGACGTATTCTTAGTGAATTTACTGGAAAAGAAATAAAAAAAGGAGAATTAATTGATGTTAAAAATATAGCTTGGATTAGAATGGGTACAACTGTGGCTACAAATGCTTTACTCGAAAGAAAGGGAGAACCAATGGCTTTGTTGATTACTAAAGGATTTAAGGTTTTCTTAGATTTATAAAATAAATTTTTATAATTATATTTTTATCTAACAATAAGTTGGGAATTAGCATTTTAAAATGTTTTTGCCACCTTATTTGATTAAATTTTATCTAGTTGAATGGTCAAAACATTTCATAATATTTCACTTATTTCAGGCCGGAAAATTCTCTTTTTATTTATAAACTGAGAAAAATTCCTTTTCTTCCCTATGGTTTTTTAAAAATTACCTACATAAATATTTTCAAAAAATAATTTTCAGGATTTACTTTATATTGGAAATCAATCTCGACCAAAAATTTTTGAATTTGACATAAAAATTCCATCAACTCTTTATTCTCAAGTTGTTGAAATTGATGAACGAGTTTTGATTGACCATTCTTCTTGTCAAATGAATATTTCTGGTGAAAGAATTAAAGCTTCTAATGGACAACCGGTTTTATTATTTTTTATTTTTCAATTATTTTTTTTAAGATTATAATAGAAAAACCTTTGGATTTTGATAAAATTAAACAACAATTATTATCAATTTATTCAAAAGGAATACGTTCATTGGCTATACTTTTTATTCATTCTTATATGTAATTTTTTAAATTTATTTTAAAATATTATTTTAGATTTGAAAATTTATTTTATTTTTTTATTCCAAAGATTTTTTCTTATTCAATTGGATTTTTGCCCATTATTTTTGTTTTTTTAAATATAAAAAAGAAGTTTAAGAGAATTTTTTAAATTATTCTAAAAAAACTTTTTGTTCTCGAACAAATCTTTTTGGACTGACAATGGTCAATGTCTTTGAAGTCTTTTTCTTTTTTCCCAATCCTTCATTTTTTAATTATTTTCTAACATTAGTCATCCTTAAAAACATTCTTGAAGATTTTTTATTTTTTAAAAATTTTCTTTTAATATTTTTAATTATTTAAAGTTATTCTGCTCATGAAGAAGCTGTTGGACAATTAGCAAAAGAAATTGGTTTTTCTAATGTTTCTTTGTCTAGTAAAGTTATTCCAATGGTTAAAGCTGTTCCTAGAGGATTTACAAGTTTTTTTTAAATTATTTTTAATTTTTTAAAATTAATTAAATTCTTTAGCCTGTTCTGATGCTTATTTAACACCAATTATTCATAAATACATTCAAGGATTTCGTTCTGGATTTTTAAACAATTTGGAAGGAGTTCAAGTTGAATTTATGCAATCAGATGGAGGTTTATGTCCTGTTGAAAGGTTTTTTTGAAAATAAATTTAAAAAATAATTTTTTAATAGTTTTATTGGAAGCAGAGCAATTTTAAGTGGTCCAGCTGGTGGAGTTGTTGGTGTTTCTTTTACTGCTTACGAGCAAGAAAATAAGGAGCCAGTTATTGGATTTGATATGGGTGGAACTTCAACAGGTTAAATTTTAGAATATTTTTTAGATAATTTTGGGGATTTTTTTCTCCTTTTTGTCAAATTATTTGAAATTTTCACATTTTTTTAAATTGGTTTTCTTCTTTAATTTAGTCATCATAATTTTTAAATATAATTGTCTTACTTTGAATATATTTTATCTTAAAGTAAATGCTTTGTGTAGTTGGTAAATCTCCAGTTGAAATTATTATTAGGCATGGTTCGATACCTTTCGGCTCCATTAAATTTTAAATATTATCTTTGATTTATTTTTAATAAATTTTAAGATGTTTCCCGTTATGATGGCCGTTTTGTACATGTTGTTGACTCAGTCACTGCTGGTATTGCTATTCAAGCCCCTCAATTAGAAATTAAAACTGTGGCGGCTGGTGGTGGTTCTCGTCTCTTCTTTCGTGATGGACTTTTTGTTGTTGGCCCTGAATCAGCAGGTTCGAATCCTGGTCCTGTCTGTTATAGCAAAGTAGGTCCTTTGGCTGTTACTGATGCAAATGTTGTTTTGGGTAGAGTACTTCCCGAATTTTTTCCAAAAATTTTTGGACCAGATGAGCAACAACCATTGGATAAGTTTGTTTATTAATTAATTCTAATTATAATAATTTTTTAAAGAAACGCTTCTTTGAAGGCATTTAATGCTCTAAACGATCATGTCAACGCTCATATGTCGGCACAAGGCCGTCCACCCATCTCTGTACAAGAATGCGCTCTTGGCTTTATTCGAGTTGCCAATGAAGCAATGTGTCGACCTATTAGAACTTTAACGGAGGTTTTATTTTTGTCAATTTTAATAATTTATAAACTTTTAATTATTTTAATTTTAGGCAAAAGGTTTCGACACAAGTCGCCACATATTAAGTTGTTTTGGCGGTGCTGGCGGTCAACATGCGTGTGCAATTGCTAGAGCACTCGGTAAATTATTGGTTTATTTCCTTAATTTGGCCTTTATTATTTTCTAATTTAAAGGTATGAGCAGAGTAAAGGTTCATAAACATGCTGGCGTTCTCTCTGCTTATGGTTTAGTATTGGCTGATGTAGTTAATGAACAACAAGAATCTTGGATTCATAAATTTGATGGTTACCATTTTATTTAATTTATTTTTTTAAAATTTTAGCTGAAAATTTCCCAATGTTAAATGAACGTTTTAAATGCCTCGAAGTTGCTTCATTAAATGAATTAATTTCTCAAGGCTTTAGTCCTGAACAGTGCAAATTTGAAAGAATATTAAATATGGGATACGAATATTCTAGTTATTCTTTAATGTGTCAACCAATAGGAAATGCCAAAGGAGATGATTATTCTCATTTTATTGAAGCTTTTGAAGAAAAATTTACAAGAGAATTTGGTTTTACTTTGCCGAAAAGAGCTATTATTGCACATGATGTTCGGTTAGTTTTCTGATTATTTTTGAATTTTAAAAGAAAATTTTAAATAATTTTATTTAAGTGTTCGCGGTATTGCCAAACGTTTTCTGTTGCGTTCTGAACAGTCGCAGGAATGGACAAACACGGCTCCACCACTCAAACTCGTTACAAATTGCTATTTTGAGGTTATTTTAGGAAAGATAAAATTTTATATATTTTTGTTTTATAGGAAGGTGAATTGGACACAAATGTTTATGATCTGAAAGAACTCCATTTTGGTCATGTAATTTATGGACCTGCAATTATTGTGGATGCTAATTGGTATTTATCTTTAGAGTTTTTCCTTTTAAAATTTTCAGTACAATACTTGTTGAACCAAATTGTCGAGCGGAAATCACTTCACATGGCAACGTACTTATTCAATTATCATCAGTTTCCAAAGACACGATTGGAACAGAATTAGACCCAATTCAATTATCAATCTTCTCCCATCGTTTCATGTCTATTGCTGAACAAATGGGAACAGCCTTACAACGTTCTGCTTTCTCTGTCAACATTAAAGATCGTCTGGATTTTTCTTGTGCATTATTCTGTCACAATGGTGGACTTGTAGCTAATGCTCCACACATTCCTGTTCATTTGGGTGGAATGCAGGCAGCAGTACGTTTCCAAATAAAACATGTTGGTGCTGAAAATTTCAAGAGAGGAGATGTATATCTTAGCAATCATCCAAAAGCTGGTGGCTCACATTTACCAGATTTGACTGTTATTACACCGGTTAGTGAATGAATTTTAGATTAATTATAGGACTTTCGAGGGTATACTTCTAGTCAAAATTAAAGTTA
Organism: Meloidogyne hapla; assembly: GCA_000172435.1. Taxonomy (NCBI): domain Eukaryota; kingdom Metazoa; phylum Nematoda; class Chromadorea; order Rhabditida; family Meloidogynidae; genus Meloidogyne; species Meloidogyne hapla. The sequence goes on along the minus strand of ABLG01000816.1, from coordinate 22,038 downwards.
AAAACAACCACAAACGGGTTCTGCCCACATGTTTTTTGAATTAATCCCTGAGAAATGTTGTTGAGAGTTACTTAACCTTATTTGTTAGTAGATTTTATAATGAAATTTAATCATTTTCAGGTGTTTATCTCCGATGAATCAAAAACTCCAGATTTTTTCCTTGCTAATCGTGGTCATCATTCTGGTAATCTTTTTAAATTGAATTTATGAAATACCAATTTTTATTTGAAAATATTTACATTTTATTTTTTAGATATTGGTGGACTTGCTCCTGGTAAGTTTTTTAATTTTTGAGGAAAAGTCCTATGATTTATAAGTTTATAAATTAAAAACTTTTCAGGCTCAATGCCTCCTCATTCTACACATTTGGAACAAGAAGGCGTTGTTTTTATATCATTTAAACTTGTCTCTGAAGGTCATTTAAATGAACAAGAATTAAAAGATATATTAAATGCTCCTTGTAAAATACCTGGATGTTCTAGTGCTCGAAATATTGCAGACAATTTGGCTGATTTAAATGCCCAAATAGCTGCTAATCATAAAGGAATACTTCTTTTAAAAGAATTAATTTCTTCGTATTCTCTTTCTGTTGTTCGTTCATATATGTCACATATTCAACAAAATGCCGAATTAGCTGTTAGACAATTAATTAAAAATGTTGCTGTTTCAATTGGTGGAAGTAGTGAAAATAAAATTTTAAGAAAAGTTGCTGAAGATAAAATGGATGATGGAACACCTATTAAGCTTGCTTTGGAAATTAACAAAGAAACGGTTTGAAATTTTTATTTATAAGGGGTGATTCCGAGTAGGGACCCATTTTCCTTTTTATGGAAATACTTTTTGGAAATCCTAAACTATGGGAGTGGGAAAATAAGAATTCCAAAAATTGATATAAACCAAAACGGGATTCACGTGTGTGAAACTCACTGAATTTCTTTTTATTTTTTAACAGGGTGATGTTCTCTTTGATTTTACTGGCACTGGTTTACAAGTTCACAACAGTTGTAATACGCCATCAGCCGTTTTAATGGCAGCGGTTATTTATTGCCTTCGTTGTCTTGTTGGTAGAGATATTCCTTTAAATCAAGGCTGTTTGGCTCCTGTTAAGGTTTGTTTTAATTCTTTTAGAAAAATTAATTTTTTATTAAAAATTTCTGTTCAGATTCGAGTTCCTCATGGGACCATTCTTAATCCTAGCGATGAAGCCGCAGTCGTTGGAGGCAACGTTCTCACTTCTCAACGTCTTTGTGATGTTATTCTTCATGCTTTCGATGCTATTGCAGCTTCTCAGGGTTGCATGAATAATTTAACTTTTGGTGATGATTCTTATGGTTATTATGAAACAATTGGTGGAGGTGCTGGTGCCGGTAATGGCTTTCATGGAAGATCGGGTATTCATTCGCATATGACTAATACGAGGATTACTGATGTTGAAATTTTGGAGCGACATTATTCGGTTAGTTTATTTAACTTTTTGAAAGGGCCAAAAAATTTTTTTTATTGATTCTGTAGTCTTATATTCTAATTCTGGAGCCATTCCATAATTAAAATTTCAGAGAAATAAAAGGACCTTTTTTAGATATTTCTTTTTATTTAAGGCTGTTATTGCTCGAAAATTCCATCTCCGCAAAGGTTCAGGAGGCGCAGGTCGATGGCATGGTGGAGATGGGATTTGTCGTTATCTTCAGTTTCGTAAAGCTGTGCGTCTTTCTTTACTAACTGAACGTCGAGTTTTTGCCCCTTATGGATTAAATGGAGGGCGACCAGGCAAGATTGGAAGAAATGTTCTTTTACGAGCATCAGATGGAGTTCGTGACAATTTGGGAGCAAAAATCAGTTTAAATGTTAATCCTGGGGTGAGGGAAAATTTAAAATATTTTTTGATGAAACTCTTCTTCTCTTTTTAGGACATTCTAGAATTGGAAACTCCTGGAGGTGGAGGATATGGACGTCGACGATTTTGGATGGAACCGCCTTCTAATAATCTTCATTATTTTGGTAGGAACTAGAAATATTTGGGTTCTCACTTGATTACGTTTTTTCTCTTGGTTTTTAATTATTTTATTTATTGTTAGGTTTTCGCCGACGTTTTTCAAAAGAAACATCTGCTGTGATTAAAAACATTGAATCTAAATTATCAGAAATAGAAAATTTATTACAAAATTCCCAAGAAATAACAAAATGTAAAGAATTACTTGATACAATCCATAAAGAAATAATTAAAGAAGCTCCTTCTAATTCTCAATTACTTGAACATTTATTTAATATTGAAATGGCAATTAATCGTTTTTCTGTAGCAGAAGGAATTTTGTGTCGTTTACTATTTTTAAAACCTTCATTAGCACATAAAAGGTAATTAATAAAGTTTTAAAAAATCTTTTAATTTTAAAAATTTTAGTATGCAAAAATTATTAATTGATAAAGTGGATGAAGAAGATGATGCAATTCTTGATAGAATTGACCAACTTTTGCAAGAAAATTTAAAATCTGAAAATTCACTTCCGTCATTATTGGATTTTATTGAAAATAAAAAATTACAAAATTTAATTTCTGGATTTAAAGAGCCAGAAGATATTAAAAAATTAAATTTTGAGGTAAAAATATTAGAAAAGATTTTTAATTATTTTTTGTTTTAACAGAAAATTTCTGAAATAAATAATTTATTGTTGGACAAAGAAGAAAAAGAAAATATAAAAAATAATTCAATTGAAGAAATGAATAAATTTTGTTTATTTTTAAATGAAGGAGCAAGTATGGTTGAGGAAAGGCAAATGCATTCTTTGGAATTTGCAGTTTTGGCATTCTTCTTTTTGGTAAGAAAAAAGAGTTTTGAGCATTTCTAAAATCTCTTTTAAAATTTCTCTTTTTTAGCAATATATACAACCATTTAAAGAAAAAACACACGCAACTTCTCAGCTACTTGGAGATATTTTGTCAAGTTTATATTCACTTCCTCCAACATTTTCTTTTAATGGAATAAACAATTTGATTCAAGAAGCAATTCTATATGCAAATGTTGGCGATTTACGCTCCCTCTTTCGTTTCTTTTCAAATCATATGGAAAGTTTTCTTTTAAAATTGCGAGTGGCTTATGATTTTTAATTATTTTTACTAAAATATATACTATGTAGGTGGTAGGTATATTTTTTTAATTAACTAGTTTAATTATTTAGGGATCGGAACTAGATCTAATTGTATATTTTTATGGTGTAGGGACTGGATAAAAATGCCTGCCAAGTGACAACTAAAATAATATTACTATTTATATATTTTTATAAGAAAATTCCTTCATTTATTTTTACATCTTGCCATTACTTTTTTTAGAAATAATTTCTGTGATGCCAGTTATTTTATCTTAAAATAAATTTCTATTGCCTTTTAATTGAATAAAATTTTACTTAAAATATAAAAACAAAAGATTAAAAGTTTCCAACAAAAAACAATTAAATATCCTCAATATCTTGTTCCTCCTCCTCTTCAGATTCTTCAAAATCTTCAACAAATTGGCGTTGATCTTCATGTTCCATTTCATATTCGACTTCTTCCTCATCCATCTCTTCATCTTCTCTCATTCTATCAGCAGTTTTATCAATTGCTTTTTGACTAAATTTATACATTTCTCCATAATTTCCTTTTTTGAGTCTTTCAAGTAATTCTCTTTCTATGGCATTGTCAAGTTTTGCAGCAATTAAAGCCTTTTCTTCTCTTCGTTTTTCTCTCCGTTCAATTTTTCTCTAAAAAATTTAGATAAAATTTTAAGTTATTTTTTGACTAATGTTCAAAGGCCCCACATTTTCCTCCCTCCAATTTCTTGTATTTTCATTCGCTACATGGATTTTGGCAATTAAAATAATTTTTAAATAAATAACCTGAATTGGAATAATTTTTGGCTGTCTTCCTCTTAATTTCATTTTCCTCATTCTTGCCAAATATTGATGAATTCTAATAACTCTAGCCTTACATTTTTGTCTCATATAATCACTCCAATGTAATAAATTGACATTTATTTGTTCAACAGCTTTGGCCATGTTTCTATGTAATTTGACTTTTTCCCATAAACGAGCAGGGAAATGACTTCGTTCAATTACTTTCATATATAAATAACAAACACCTAAATTATTTTTTAAAAATTATTAAATTAAAAATTGCTCTTTTTATTACGTTTTTTCAGTGTCCCTTTTTTGATTTTTTAGCTGTGAAAACTTTGCCCGCAAATTAAAATTTTTTACCGACACCAATAAAACTCACAAAAACTTTAATTTGTCCCAAACAAATCAAAATTTATTTACAAACCTTTCTCTTCTCTAACAGTAGCATATTGACTATTAGCCAAAGGACATGAAGCTTTATTACAAATTCCAGTAAGGTTGTACTCATTTCGACAAAACTTTTTTGATTTTGTGCTAAAATTATTGAGATGACTTTTAAATTAAATCAAAAAACTTACACAATCTTAAAAGAACAATGTCCTTTATTTAATTGATTCCAAACAATATCATCTGCCTGCATTTTTTCTTTCAAAAATTAAATTTATTGAATGATCAAAAAATATTTAAAATAATTAAATTTGCTAATTCAAGCAACAAAATAAAGAAAAAGGCAAAAATTAATTAAACAAAATTTATAAAAACAAGAAAAATATTGTTTTTCTATCAATGCTTCCAATGTGTGGTATATTGTTGATGACTAAAAGTATCTTCGCCAAGGTCCTATAAATAGAATTTAAGTTTAAGATGTCAAAAAAGTATAGAGCCTTATTTTTAGTTTTTTATTAAAAAATATTTTAAGAGAAAAACTTTTCCATTTTCCCTAATTAACAAAAAATTAAAAAAAACCTCAAATTCACGTTTAACCATTGGCCTTCTTTCTGCAATACGGATTCTTCTCTCATATTCATCAGCGATTCGCAGATCAACTGGAAGTTGAATAAGAACTCGGGGCTCTGCAGTTCGGGCAAAAACAACACTTCCATCAGGTCTCATTAATCTAATTAAATGTATTTTATTTAGATAAATTAATTTTTGTTTGCCAAAGAAAAACATTTAAATTATTTCATTATTAGAAAAATTTTAAGCAAAAATTAGAAATAAAGAATTTCTCACCTCACTTTGTAAAGTTTTATTGCTTCGGGTCTTCCAATTTTTCCAAGACATGCTCTCCAAGGTCCCATCTATAGAATTATTATATAAATTAGAATTATTTAAAAAAAATATATTTAAATGATTAAAACATTAAAGAAGATAAGATTTAAATTTATTCAATTTATACTAGAAATATATGACCGGCATTGAAACATTAGACCGATTTTTCGTTTTTTTGTAACTAACAATTAAAATAGAACACAACTCAACTAAAATAAACAAATTCGAGTACAAAAAATAATCTTAATGAATTTAGATGGCGGAGAAGAAAAAGATGACGATCAATATTTAAAAAGAAAGGAGTAGCTAAGATTTAATTTTTTTTTAATTCAAAATTGTATGAAATTAATTGAACCAAAAAGCAGATTTTTTATTTTATTTAGAAAATATCAGAAAGTTTTTATTTTGAAAAAAATCCCATACAAAAAGAATTTTTCTATTTAGATAGGAAAAAACACAATCATCATTTGAATACTTGACTTCACAAGCCCTTAGTTAAATTATGGGTATTTAATTTAGGAATTAGGTGTTTTTTGCGGACAAATTTTTACAAATATTTTAGGAGTTTCTCTTAAAAAGTCCACCAATTAGTTGGCCCTTTGGGGTGGAATTAAAAGGAGGTTAGCATTTTACAGAAAAAAAGGAATATTTTTTCAAAAATTAAATTTATCCGTATTTATTTTTTAGGTTTCTGTGAATGATTCAAAAGTTCGCAAAAAACGACTAACAAATAATATTCTATATACCAAATAACATAGTCAATATAGTTTCTCAATATATTTTTCTAAGGTTTGATAGGATCCATCATACATCAATCAGAAAGGTCAGCCTCCGTCATTCCAGAATTTTGAAGCAACTAAAAGATGCAATTTTAAAGAAAATTTATTCAAAATAAACCTTTTGAGTTATTTTCTCCAATCTATTAATTGTTCGCTCTTGAATTTCCAACTTTTTGCACAAAACAGCATTCTCCATACGCAGGCGTTTCAGCTCTTCAGTCGTAGAACTTTGAGGCTCCATAATCGAAATAGAAGAATTGCTTCCAGTGTTAAGAGCATTTTCGATGGTTTTTTGAGCTTGCTGAATGACTTGCTGGAGTTTACTGGTAGCATTTCCAGAATCGGCAAAAGTATGTTCTTTTTGTTTCTTAACAATTTGGACATCAGCTTTTTCCTCCTTGACGTTTTGAACTTCCATTTTTTCTTTTTTAATAATCTTACTTTCTATCTTCTCAGTTTTTACATTTTGAACCATTGCCTTCTCTTTCTTGCCGCTTTCTTTTGCTTAAAATAAGAGGATTTAAATAAATAAAAAGTTAAGTAAATATACCTTTAACAGTTTCAACGGATTTTTTGCCTGGTTTTGTCTGACTATCCTTATGCCCACCTTCATCACTTCCTTCAATTTTTCCTTTATTGGAAGTAAAAATTGGTTGAAGATCCACATAATGGGCTTTGTCTTTGTAAAAAAGATGGTCAGCCGCTTTAATGGCCTTAAATTGATAGTTAAATATTGTTAACAAAACAAAACTCAAACCTGAAGAATTTCCAAATTTGGACGAACTTCGCTAAGTAAGGCTTGTACAGACATTAAGATATAATTCTACTAGCAATACCTTAAATAAAAACTATAGAAAATATAAATTATCTGATAATGATAAAAAAGAAAAATTTTTAAAACTGCCTTGCTGGACAAAACATAAAACTTTGAAAAAAAAACAAAACTACTTACAAAATCACAAATAGCCTTTCAAAATCAAAAAAAATTTGAATCATAATAGTTGTAAAATTGAAAATGAGCTCATTTGAAATTATTTTGGCATTATGTATATGCAATATCTTACTATTTAAGCTCAATGTAAAAACATTTTACGCATTTATTTGATGCATTTGATTTTTTAAGTAATATGTTTTGTTAGGATTTTTGGTTTTTTTTTAGAACGTTGGGGATTTTTATTTAATTTTTGAATCTAAAAATGATTTTTTAAATTATGATTCAATTTCTTTGCGCTTCTATCTCAATTTTTTCTTTCTTATTTACCAGCATTCTTCATTTTTCTAAAATTTCCACTGTAAATCTTTTCATTTATTCATTTAGATTTTAAGCGAAAAATAAAAAATTTCTTTATCTTTTTGTCTACAATCAATCATAACTATGTCTGATCGTTGTAAGCATTTTTAATGTTATACTCGAATGATTCTTTTTATTTTAGCGTGTTACAACTGTGGTCAAACTGGTCATATCTCCCGTGACTGTCCTGAACCTCGTACTGGTGGCGGTGGTGGAGGCGGCGGTGGTGGTGGCCGTGGACGTGGTATGTTTGCAAAAAACCTTTAAAAAAACCCGAGCAATTATATTTAATTTAAATTTAGAATGTCATGAATGCGGTCAGACTGGTCATTTTGTTCGTGATTGTCCGGAGCGTGTTGGGCGTTCTGGTGGTGGAGGTCGCGGAGGCGGTGGTGGTGAGTTTTGAGACTCAATATTAAATAGGGAGGGTGGGAGCATGATTCAAAATTTAGATATGAAAATAATTTGAATAATATTTTCTAGGTGGCAGTTGCTTCAATTGTGGAAAGGCTGGTCACTTTGCTCGTGAATGCCCAGATGGTAATAGTGGAGGTGGAGGTGGTGGACGCGGCGGCGGTAGCTCAAGTGAGATATTGCCATAGGTTTTTTATAATTAATGTTATTTTTGTAGAGTGCTATTCTTGTGGAGAGACTGGACACTTTGCGCGTGACTGTGGTGCAGCTCGCTGAGAACATGAAAATGGAAAGGGATTGGATGAAGGACTGGAATTTGACCGATTGTTTAAAATTTTACTTTTGATTTTATTTATTTAAATGTAAACAAAACATTTATTGTCCAGTACCCATTTCACCAAGTACCCATTACATAAATTTTGTTGAAAAGCATAAATCTTTACAAATTAATTTTTTTCTATATATACATTTTATATTGTTTTGATACTTATTTCCTTGCCTTGTGTTTCTTTTTAGACTTCAGTTTTCGACATTTTGCTTTTATTTGAAAATTTTTTCGTCTAAAATGGATTTGGCATCTTTTGTTGCCAATCTCAAAGTTTCTGCGGTAGGAATAAATTTCATTTCTAAATTGTTAAATTTCAGAATATTCCGCCGCCGGCGACTCAATTTTTGAGTTGTCAAAATGGATATGCGAACATTTATGCGTAAAATTTTTATTCGAATTCGCATTAATATATTTTAAATTCAGATTCATTGTCAAGCCGGGTGCAGTGGTCTACCGCTATGACGTTGAGATTTCGGACAAGACCAAGGATAAAAGTTTGACTAAAGGTGGTGGAGATGACGGGAAGAGAGGGCTCTTACGGGATATCTGCTTTGAATTGGTTAAAGATGTTTTTGATAACACTCAGGACTTGAACCGCAGTGGAACAGTTAATTTATTGATAATTACGACTCAAAATTTCTATTTAGGTTTTGTTTGTGTACGACAATCGCAAGATTTTATTTACCAATTTCAAAGTTCCTGCTTTGGTTAGTTTTGAATTATTAAATCACTAATAATTACTTTTATAACTTTTTAATAAAATATTCAAATTTTTAGACATGCGAGATTAAGCCAGACCGGATGACTCCGTTTTGTCGTAAATTTCTTCGGAATGCTACAATTACTTTCGAGTTGCAGCCGTGTAAAGGTTCTGCTCACGAACTCAATTTGAATGATATTCAGTCAGCACTTTGTCCTGCACCTCATATGCAAGCAGATCATTCGCTTCGTGCCTTTTTCGAGATGCTGACCTCGCAGTCTTTCATTAATGCGTAATTTTTAATTTATTTTTGTCATTAGAAAATATCTAAATACTATGAGTTGTTATAAAATTTGATTTTAGTCGTACACATCGTCTTGTTGGGAATGGTCGACTTTTCGAGGAGAAAGAGGCAAAACGACTTAACGACGCAATCGTGGCACATAATGGAGTAGCCAAGGGTGTTCGTATCATCGCCAATGGAGGGGACAAACCTGTTCCAGCTATTGTTGCTGAAGGTCAATTTTTCTTTACATTATTGATAGTTTTGTTTTAATTTCCAGTCAAGACTTGTGCATTTTTTGCGAAAGGAAATTTGGGAGAAATCGCAAAAAGAATGATTCAATCAGCTATGAACCGTCGTGTAAATCCTCTCCGACCAAATGACCGTAAGATGATGGAGGGGTTTTGGTCGGATTTTGGACATCTCTACAAAGGAGTTAGTGCTTATTTGACTTATGCTCCTTCACGAGTAATTGTCATTGATTCGATTACTACGCGGCTTGTTTCGGAAATTAGGTTTTTTAATTTGTTTTGAATAATCCTATATTTTAATCTATTTGCAGTTTTGAGGTAGAGGGTCGTGACCTTCCAATGGTCCAGTACTTTGCCGAAAAGAAAAATGTTAGAATTGAAGGAAACATGCCTGCCGTACGTCAACATGTTGATCGTGATGTGAGAAATTCAAAATAATTTTTAATCAAACTTCTTTATATGTTTGAATACTAGGCTATCTACCCACTTCAATGCCTTGAAATCTTGCCCTTTCAACGTGTATCTTTGGATAAGATGCAATTGACTGATGAGATGGCCAGAATTTCAAGTGATCTTCTTAAGGTTTTCCATTACTTTCTTTTTTGTATTTTTGAACTTTTTAGGCTAATGCTGTTGCACCCGATGTGCGCAGTGAGTTGATTAAAGAGCAAATGCGTCGAATTGGCAAAGATGGCGAATGTGCCAAGTTTATGTTTCATTTTGGTGTTAAACTTCGTGGAGATCAAAACAATGTACAAATTGGCTTGCGCAAATTGCCAGTCATTCAATTTGGCAATGTTCAAGCAAATCCGAATGACAACGAAAAGGTTTAACTTTAATTTAAATTTTTAATTGAAATTATTATATTTAAGGGTCAGTTTGATGTTCGTGGTCCCCTTCGCTATTTGGAGCCTTCTGATGTCCTTCGTTCTTGGATTGTTGCTTTTCCGCGAAGTGTATCACAAGATTCATTCAAGTATGAATATTTTGCTTATTAAAGATGTTTTCCATTAAGTAAATTTATTGGGGATATTCAACGAATGGCTAATCAGCGTGGGATGAAGTTGCCTCAACCGAATTTTGAGAATCTTGAAGTGAATGGAATGGAACAGCGTTTTGCTGAATTTTCGAAAGCTAAAATTCAATTTGTTCTCTACATTGATCAACGTTTCGTCAAATCGCATGGTAATCTTTAAAATTAATTTGCTAAATTATTCATTATCCATTATCTTGATATTTTTTATCAATTATATTTTTAGCAAAACTCAAATTTTGTGAACGTCGTTTTACTGTACTTACACAACATGTCAATGTTGAGATGGTTAGTAAGGCCGGGCCAGCTTCTGTCAGTAATGTTCTTGCCAAAATGAATATGAAGTGAGGATATTTTAATTTAGTTAAACATTAATTAATTATTTTTAGACTTTTTGGTTTGAACTACATGCCTGTGTTTGATTCTGTGACGTAAGAATATAACATTATTAATAAAAAAACATTTAAGTAAAAGTAAGCTTGACCTTTCTTCTGGTGACCTTCTTGTTCTTGGCATTGATACTTCTCGTCCACCTAAGGCCACAGCTTTCGAGAAATTCAAATTGAGCAAGCAAGGAATGGAAGGATTTACTTCTGAAGATCCTTTGACTATTGGGGTTTATATAATTTATAAACTTTTTTAAACCTATATTTTAGTATTGCGGAAATTATATCCAAAATCCTGTTAAATTCGTTGGTGACTACATCTACCAACCTTGCAAGCAAGATGTTCTTGATGTTGACTATTTTGGGGAAAGGATCAAAATGATTGTTAGCGCACTCAAGACGAGCCGTAAGAAGCTTCCGTCAACTATTTTCCTCATTCGTGATGGAATTAGTGAAGGAATGGTTCCTAATGTAAACTTCAATTATTTTATTTTTTTATTATTAAATTCTTTAAAAGGCCGTCAATGGAGAATTTACTCGAATTATCGAGACATTTAGAAACTGCATTGAGGGATGGGCTCCGAAATTCGTCTTCGTCATTGTAGATAAGCGACACACAAAACGCTTTTTCTTCAACAATGGCCCAATTCGTAATACTAAGCCAGGTTCAGTCATCGACAAAAAGTGTGTTCGTGTCGATCTTCACGAATTCTTTTTGCAAGCACATCATCCATTGAAGGTTTTAAAATTCTCTTTTAATAAATTTGATAAAAAAAATTTTCTTCAGGGTACAGCAAAGATTCCTCAATACATGATCCCAATTAATGAGATCAGAGCTAACAACGATGAATTACAAGCTTTCATTCTTGGACTTTGCAATATGTGGCAAATTGTTAATATGCCGCCTGCTCTTCCATCACCTGTTTTACAGGCAAAAGAACTTGCCAAGCGTGGGAATAATAATTATATGGAAATGAAGCGGTTATTCTACTCAAGATTCTAAAAAAGAATTTCAATTCTACATTTTCAGAAATGCTCCTCAATATATTCCTCATGTTGCTGGAGAGCGTATTATCAACTTCGCTTTGCTTAATGAGCGTGTTCCTTATGGAAATACGGGTTTGGCAAAAACTCGTTTTAATGCTTAAATATTGGAGGACTTGAAGTTTATTAGAAAAAGGTATTTTTGTTTGATGGTATGTTTAAAATCGATTATTTTATATTATAAGACGACATTTACTTTTGATTATAAAAGATTTTCCTCGTGCATTACCTAACAGGGTGTTAATCCTTTTTTGTTATGGTCTGAGTTTATCAAAAATATTATTTTTTCCCTGACTTTACATTAAAAATAAAAATTTTGAAAAATATTTTTGATTTTATTGTTGCATAACCTACTCACTTAGGAACAACACCCCCCAAAATACTGAACCACGCAAAATATTTTTGTTCGCTTATTTTTGTTTATTTAAGATAAATTATTTTGACTCAACAAATACTCTTGGAGGGGTTTTTTATACAGAAAAACATTAACTCGAACAGTTTGATTATCTGAAAAGTCTTACTGATTGAACAAACAATGGTCGTATTGAAAAAAAATTCAAAAAAAATTCCCTACCGCAAAACCCCATTTTTTGCCATTTTTACCTTATTTTTAATCTCTAAACTTATTTGTTTTCCAAGCATATTTTTCCTTCCATTAGACAGAACGCCCATTCTTTGGTCGATATTTGATGTTGCATTCCCACTTACCCAAGCGGGTTCTTCCTTACTATTATCTAATTTTAGTCGATGACCTTGTTCATTCGCTCACTCAGGTTACTAACATATATTTCCATCTCACAACGGCATTCGTTGATTTTATTTAAAAAGGGGATAGATTAAAGAATATGGTTAAGATTTAATTTAATTTAAGTATTTAGTAAATAACTTTAAGAATTCAAACAAGGAAAATCTGTTTTATAGGTAAAATCAAATTTTTTGAAGATTTTAATTCTCAAGTTTCAAGTTTTTAGATCTTTTAATTAAAAGTTTTGAGAAAATTCTATTTTTTCCACAACAATTTCGGTTTATTCAAAAATCTAAGGAATTTTTCTTTCCTTTTGTTCTCCCTACTGTTCACGCAAAAAAAAAGTTTGTTTTGCGTTCACAGATTAATTTTAATATTTGTGGACGAGCGTTGACATGTTGAGTAGCTCCACCCTCTTATTTAAATAGGTTTGGGATATTTACGCAACAATCAGTTGAGATTTATTCAAAAGAAATTTATTAGTAATTTATTGAGTTTTTAAAATTTTTAACTTAATGTTATAAAAATAACAAAAATATCCAATAGAAAATTTTTAATTTCATTCTAAATAATTTTTAGCGTTGGATTATTGATTAAAAATTTTTTCTTAAATTCCAACGCCAAAATGCCGGACTTGCCCCAAGTAGTTAATTCCATCCGAGCTGCTGCGGTAAACAATTAAATTTAAATTTCTTAAAAAATAAAATTTTTTAGAATATTCCACCACAAGCAAATCAATTTCTCAAAAATATTGATGGTCTTGCCAACATTTATACGTAAGAATTAAAAATAAAAATGTTAAGAATAATTTAAAATAAATTCAGTTTTGATGTCAAGCCGGGTGCTGTGATGGTCTACCGCTATGACGTTGAACTTTCGGACAAGGTTAAAAATAAAAGTTTGACTAAAGGTGGTGGAGATGATGGAAAGAGAGGACTTTTACGGGAAATTTGTTTTGAATTGGTCACTCACGTTTTCGATAGTACTCAAGGCTTTGGCACTAATGGAAAGGTTATTTTAATAAAAAAATCCAGGTCTAAAGATTTATTTAGGTTTTGTTTGTTTACGATAATCGGAAGATTTTATTTACAAATTGTCGTGTTCCTGCTTTGGTTTGATTTATTTCTTAAGAAATGTCTTATTTTATTTTTTAAATTTTAGACATGCGAGATTACCCCAGACCGGATGACTGAGTTTTGCCGTAAATTTCTCTACAATGCTACAATCACGTTTGAGTTGCAGCCGTGCAAAACTTCAGCCCATGAACTTAATTTGAACGACATTCCGTCGGCACTTTGTCCTGCACCTCATCTGCAAGCAGATCGTTCGCTTCGTACATTTTTTGAGATGCTGACCTCACAATCTTTCATTAATGAGTAATTTTTAATTTATTTTTGCCATTAGACAGCCTTTACCATAAAATACCTTTTAATGATTTTTCTAGTTTAGTCGGAAACGTTTCTAAAACAAATAAAAACTATTTAACTTTTATTTTAGGCGTACTCATCGTCTGGTTGGCCCTGGTCGTCTTTTCGAAAAAAGAGAGAGTAAGCGATTAAACGATGCTATCACAGCGCATAATGGAGTGGCAAAAGGAGTGCGTATTATTGTCAATGGAGATGTCAAGCCATGTCCTGCACTCGTTGCTGATGGTAAAATTATTTTTTTATTTCTAACATTCTCATTTTCAGTCAAAACTTGTGCATTTTTTGCGGAAGGAAATTTGGGAGAAATCGCAAAAAGAATGATTCAATCTGCTATGAACCGTCGTCAAAATCCTCTCCGTCCAAATGACCGTAAAATGATGGAGGGTTTTTGGTCGGATTTTGGACATCTCTACAAAGGAGTTAGTGCTTATTTGACTTATGCTCCTTCACGAGTAATTGTCATTGATTCGATTACTACGCGGCTTGTTTCGGAAATTAGGTTTTTTAATTTGTTTTGAATAATCATATATTTTAATCTATTTGCAGTTTTGAAGTCGACGGCCGCAACATTCCAATGATACAATATTTTGCGGAAAAGAAAAATGTTAGAATTGAAGGAAACATGCCTGCCGTACGTCAACATGTTGATCGTGATGTCAGAACTTCAAAACAATTTTTAATCAATATTTTTGAATTCTAGGCGCTCTATCCGCTTCAATGCCTCCAAATCTTGCCCTTTCAACGCGTATCTTTGGATAAGATGCAATTGACAGACGAGATGGCTAGAATTTCGAGTGATCTTCTTAAGGTTTTGCATTACTTTCTTTTTTGTATTTTTGAACTTTTTAGGCTAATGCCGTGGGACCTGAAGTGCGCAGTGAGTTGATTAAAGATCAAATGCGACTAATTGGCAGAGATGGTGAATGTGCTAAATTTATGTTTAATTTTGGTGTTAAACTTCGCGGAGATCAAAACAATGTGCAAATTGGCTTGCGCAAATTGCCAGTCATTCAATTTGGCAATGTTCAAGCAAATCCGAATGACAACGAAAAGGTTTAACTTTAATTTAAATTTTTAATTGAAATTATTATATTTAAGGGTCAGTTTGATGTTCGTGGTCCCCTTCGCTATTTGGAGCCTTCTGATGTCCTTCGTTCTTGGATTGTTGCTTTTCCGCGAAGTGTATCACAAGATTCATTCAAGTATGAATATTTTGCTTATTAAAGATGTTTTCCATTAAGTAAATTTATTGGGGATATTCAACGAATGGCTAATCAGCGTGGGATGAAGTTGCCTCAACCGAATTTTGAGAATCTTGAAGTGAATGGAATGGAACAGCGTTTTGCTGAATTTTCGAAAGCTAAAATTCAATTTGTTCTCTACATTGATCAACGTTTCGTCAAATCGCATGGTTTTTACTTTGGAACTGATATTTTTATTAACTAATATTTTAAGCAAAACTCAAGCTTTGCGAACGTCGTTATACTGTGCTCACTCAACATGTCAATACTGAAATGATTAGTAAGGCTGGTCCAGCTTCTGTTAGTAATGTTCTTGCCAAAATGAATATGAAGTGAGGATAATTTATTTAACTACACATTAATTCAAATTTTTTTTAGACTTTTTGGTCTGAACTATTTGCCTTTGTTTCGATCATGTGACGTAAAAATATATTTATTTTTTTAGCAATTTATTCAATTTTAAGCAAAAATAAATTTGACCTTTCTTCTGGCGAAATTCTTGTTCTTGGCATTGATACTTCTCGTCCACCTAGGGCTACAGCGTTTGAAAAATTCAAATTGAGCAAACAAGGAATGGAAGGATTTACTTCTGAAGATCCTTTGACTATTGGGGTTTATATAATTTATAAACTTTTTTAAACTTATATTTTAGTATTGCGGAAATTATATCCAAAATCCTGTTAAATTCGTTGGTGACTACATCTACCAACCTTGCAAGCAAGATGTTCTTGATGTTGACTATTTTGGGGAAAGGATCAAAATGATTGTTAGCGCACTCAAGACGAGCCGTAAGAAGCTTCCGTCAACTATTTTCCTCATTCGTGATGGAATTAGTGAAGGAATGGTTCCTAATGTAAACTTCAATTATTTTATTTTTTTATTATTAAATTCTTTAAAAGGCCGTCAATGGAGAATTTTCTCGAATTATCGAGACATTTAGAAACTGCAATCAAGGATGGGCTCCAAAATTTGTCTTCGTCATTGTAGATAAGCGTCATACAAAACGCTTTTTCCTCAACACTGGCCCAACCCGTAACACAAAACCAGGGTCAGTCATCGACAAGAAATTCGTCCGTGTCGACCTCCACGAATTCTTTTTGCAAGCACATCATCCACTGAAGGTTTGAAAATTCTCTTTTAATAAATTTAAAATTTGATAAAAATCTTTTCAGGGTACTGCAAAAGTCCCTCAATACATGATCCCAATTAATGAGATCAGAGCTAACAACGATGAATTACAAGCCTTCATTCTTGGGCTGTGTAATATGTGGCAAATTGTTAATATGCCGCCTGCTCTTCCATCACCTGTTTTACAGGCAAAAGAACTTGCCAAACGTGGAAGCAATAATTATATGGAAATGAAGCGGTTAGTTTTTAATATTTCTTCAAAAATCTGATTTAATATTTTTAGTACAACTCCTCAATACATTCCTCGTGTTACTGGAGAACGTATGATAGATTTTGCATTGCTCAACGAACGTGTTCCATATGGTAACAGTGTTTTGGGTAGAACTCGTTTTAATGCTTGATGGTTTGAATTTAATTGAAGAAGATCTAATAATTTATTTTTTAACTTAACTGCCATTCCAATATTCTTAATAATTCTCTTTTTATTATGTTTGATTATTTACCACTTAACTAATTTAGTTTAATTCTAAAATTGAAAGGAAAATTACCTTTGGGAATTTCTGGTTGTTTTCGGTTATTTTTTCAAAAAAAAATTTTTTTTAATTTCCTAAATAAATTAATTTTTGAAAGATTTTGCAATTTCGACACTGCTTAATCTACTTTTTAATTTTTCTCTCTTTAAAATATAAAAATAAAATAAAACTTTCTTACCCAAAATATATATTTGTTTAAATTCATTTAATTCAACTATTGTTTTTAATTTTATTTCATTTTCATTTGCAACTTTAATTTAAAAATAGGGAGAATAATTTTTTAAATTTATTCTAATTCACGTTTCACCATAAAGCGCCTTCTCTTTTTTTAATAATTCAAAATTTTGCATTTCAGGGTTTTTGCATTAATCTTATTTTTGCTAATTTATTGCTTATTTTTTTTTAAATTAATTTTTAACATGTTTTGATAAATATTTAAATTGAAGTTTTCTTAATTTTTTAAATTAGTAAAGGATTAACATCATTCCTTTGTTTTTAAAATATTTTTAACATTTTAAATCTCAACAAATTTTGTTTTTTTAAAACTTCTCAATTTCTAATATTTTTCTCACCTTGACAGTGCATATCACATTAAAACGTGGCTGATAATATTTTCCCAAATTCAAATAAAAATTTTCCTTTGTTATTTTTGCGTTTATAGAAATCGATTGTCATTCGTTCGGCTATTAAAACAGATTTTATAATAGAATTTAAATAAATTAGCTTTTCTTTAAACTTTTTTCTGTTCAACCATTTCCTCTTCCTTTTAAACTTCCAAAATTAATTTTTATTTTATTTTAGATAAAAATGAAACATAAAAGAAAACTTCGGTTAATTTTACGTTACTTGCCCAGACGTTTATTATATACATTTATTTATGCTATATTTATTGTTTTTATTGTATATTTTTACAAAACAGTTACTGTTGAACATGTTAGAATTAATGAAAATTCTCAAAAATTTGAAGGTTTTTTTATTTTTAAATAAATATTTTTTTATTTTTTAGATTTAGCAGATGGTGTTGACCCTTTTTTGTCTTACAGATCTCTTCCAAAAAAAGATTGGTTAGATAAAAGTTTTTATGAAAAAGAACAAAAAAGAGAAGGAAATGGTGAAGTTGGTAAAGGATATGTTGTTAAAAAAGAAAATAATCAAACTTTGGAAAAAGTTGTGGTATTTTATTTTTTTAAATTATTAAATTTTATTCAACCAAATTTTGAAATTTTATCATCTTTCCTTTTTTTACGGATTTAAAAAATTTTTCAAATTTAAGGATGCTCTTTATCGTGCAAATGGATATAATGCATATGTTAGTGATCATATTGCATTAGATAGAAGTGTTAAAGATATTAGACATTCTGGATGTAAAACAAAAACTTATATTGAAAAACTTCCTTCTGTTTCTGTTATTTTACCTTTTCATGATGAGGTAAGGAGATTTTTCTTTAAATTTTCAAAAAATTTTCAAAAATTCTTTTCTAGCATTATTCAACATTATTAAGAAGTGGATATTCAATAATTAATCGATCGCCCTCTGATGTACTTAAAGAAATTATTTTTGTTGATGATTCTAGTACAAAACCAGAATTGAAAGAACCGTTTGAACAACATTGGAAAGCTAAAAGTTTACATCATATTGTGAAAATTGTTAGAACAAGGTAATAATTTTTTTTAATTTTATTTAAGATTTGGGACAATCCATTAATAAAAAAATCCAAAGAACAGCAAGGAAACAATTTATCCTCATTTTCTTGAATATTTTTTAAATATATAGAACGAAAATGATGAAAATTCACCAAAAGATGGAAATCCCATTTCTTATCCAAAATTCAAATACATAATCCCAAGGAAATCCCAAATTCAATTCCCTTTTTAATTTCAACAATATTTTTTTTTAATTTTCATTTTTTAGTAAAAGAGAAGGCCTAATTCGTGCCCGTGCTATTGGTGCACGTGCTGCAAATGCTGAAATTATTATTTTTTTGGATGCTCATTCTGAGGCTAATTATAATTGGTTACCACCATTAATTGAACCTATTGCATTAAATTATAGAACTGTTGTTTGTCCTTTTGTGGATGTAATTGATTGTGATACTTATGAATATAGAGCACAAGATGAAGGGGCAAGAGGTTTTTTAAAAATAAAAATATCAAGATAAAAGTTTTTAAATGAATTTTTTAAAGAATTTTCAGACCCCTCGGATTTACGATATTTCTTAAATTATTTAATCTCTTATATTAATTAAAAACATTTTTTTTATTTTTTTTTTCAAAAAATTTTACTAATCTTTTTGAAAAATCCAAAATATTTGTTGGAATTATTTTTGAACATATTTCTTGCTCCTTTCCCTTAATTTTTCTTTTATATTATTAAAATATTATTAATTTACTTAATTCTTTTAAAAGGTTCATTTGATTGGGAATTTAATTACAAACGTTTACCATTAACTGACGAAGATTTAAAATCACCAACAGAACCATTTAAAAGTCCAGTAATGGCTGGTGGTTATTTTGCAATAAGTACAAAATGGTTTTGGGAATTGGGAGGTTATGATGAAGGTTTGGATATTTGGGGAGGAGAACAATACGAATTAAGTTTTAAAATTTGGCAATGTCATGGACAATTAGTAGATGCTCCTTGCTCTCGTGTTGGACATATTTATAGATGCAAATATATTCCCTTTCCGTTTGTTTTTTGAAAATATTTTTAAAAAATATTCTTTTAAAGGAATCCAGGTGTTGGAGATTTTATTTCAAGAAATTATCGTCGTGTAGCAGAAGTTTGGATGGATGAATATAAAAAACATTTATATAAGAGAAGACCAGCATTGGAAACGGCAGATGAAGGTATTTCATTAATTTTAAAATTTATTTTTTGAATTAATAATCAAAAAATTTTTGAGATAGATTAATTATTAAAAAAGATTTTTTTTTAATTTTAGAATACATAATTTTTACATAATTAAATTTTAAAATTTTCTTTTTAATTTTTCTATCCATTTTAGTGTTTTAAACATTTATTTATTTTTATTTTTTCAAAAATAATTTTTAAATAAATTTAGGTGATTTAAGTAAACAAAAAGCAGTTAGAGAAAGACTTAAATGTAAATCTTTTGATTGGTTTATGAAGGAAATTGCTTTTGATCAAGAATATTTTTATCCAGCTATAGAACCACCAGATGGAGCTAATGGTTTTTTTTAAAATTATTTTTAATTATTTAAATTATTTAAAGGTGAATTAAAGAATTTAGCATCTAAAAAATGTGTGGATACTGGATATGAAGGAACAGGTGCTAAATTGAAATTGGAAAAATGTAAAAGTGAAGATAGCTCTGTTAGAGGAGAACAGGTTTGGAAAAGGAAGAAATTAAATTTTTTGTGATTATTTCTGGTATGAAAAAAAATCTCTGATCCTTTTTATAAAATAAAAACTTTTTAGTGCTATGGAATAATTTCCTCTCTTAAGACTTCCCTTTTTTATTTAAGGATTTCCGTTTTTCTTTTTGGGAAGATATTCGACCTAAAGGAAGAACTATGTGTTTTGATGTTGCTCAAAATCAACCAAAAGCACCAGTTACACTTTTTGCTTGTCATGGAATGAAAGGAAATCAGGTAAAAATTTTTCCTTTTTAATTTTAAAAAATCTTTTTTCCAATTTAGCATTTTAAATATAAACCAAAAAATAAACAATTAATTCATGTATTAACATCTTTATGTTTGGATTGTGATTCTTCTAATGGAGAAGTTTTTATGAATTCTTGTAGTCCTAATTCTGAATCGCAAAAATGGGAATGGACAAATTTATATGAAATTATATTGACTGAATGGGAATTAAAAAAAGATAAAAAGAAGAAGAAAAAGTCTGAATAAATAATTATTTAAATTTTATTTTTGTGAATATATTCTCTCTCATTTAACCTTTTAATTTAAATATTTAATTCTAAAAAAGAGAAGGAGATGTGATTCTTTTCTAGTATCCCTCGTCATTTTTTAACCCATTTAGGTGCCTTTTTAATAAAGATGGTTTCAGTTCTGATTTGCCAAACCGACACTTTTATTTAATTAAGTCTATTTCCTAGTTATTCCAGCGCCTGTCTTTTCCCCCATGAGAGGATAAATGAGAGATTTTCAAAAGCACAATATATTTATTTTATTTTAAAAGCCTCTCTCTTTCTATTCTTTCGCTTTGATTCTATATTGTCAAAAACTTTAATTAATTGCTAAAAAAATCTTTCCAAGCATATTATTTTCTATTCACTTGCTATATTGTATTAATATTATTATTTTGACCCTGTGATATATTTTCTGTTAATTACAGAACGTTTATTGACTTTTTTTTATAAAATTTTGATTGAGAATTTAATTTAAATTGTTTTAAAAAATTTATTTAAAAATAAATATCAATTTACATTTTCTTTTCTTTTTTCTTCAATAAAAATCGAAACATTATTAAAGAAATAACCCAAAATAAGTAAATGTGCCATTACCCATCCAGGATTTCCAATATAAATTTGTAAAGTAAATATTTGTTTAAATCCATCTAAAAGTACTTTAAAGAAAATATAATTGCCAATTAATCCATGTCCAAGAAAAAAGAATATTCCAAATATTCCTTAAAAAGAATTAAAGGGGATTAATTGGATTTACTTCAAAGAAAGTTAAATTTGAGACAATTAACCGTCGGACTATTCGCTGACAAGGATTTGGCCTCCCCTTTTCAAAAAATTACAAAAAATCTCAAAAAATTATTTTAAAATCTCTAATTTCATATAAATCTACTAGCCTTTTTTCCTTCTCTTTCCCCGCATCTGTTAAATAAAAATAATTTCTTTTGAAAATTCCGAATCCTGGAACTAACAAAAAATAAAAATTCCTTTTAATTTAAATCGTCTTTAAAAGATTTTTAAATAATTAAATAACCAGGAATTAAAGTTGTCAACATAAAAATAGCCTTTAATCGAATATTTGCTGCTAATGACATTTTTAATAAAATATTTTTTTGAATAAATTTATTAGGTAAAATTATATTGTTTGCCAAACGTTCAATAAAAAGTCCAAAAGCACTTAAAGAAACCCATCAACAAAAATTTGAATTAAAACCATGCCAAATAAGAACAAAAATAAAAACCAGATAAAGTAGCTAATATTTTACGAAATATTGGAAAATTTAAATAAAAATTTAATTGTCGATATTTAACATTAAATTGATAATTTATTAATTGAATATACAGCTGAAAACTTACAAAAATAATTTTTAAAAATTAAGGCAAAAAATTTTTAGAATCTCCATTTATTTAATAGGTCCTATCAATGG
>ABLG01000818.1:0-15379 GCA_000172435.1 Meloidogyne hapla | reverse complement strand
TTGTTGGATGTTTTTTTAGTAAGTATAAATAAATAAATAAATAAATAAATAAATAAATAAATAAATAAATAAATAAATAAATAAATAAATAAATAAATAAATAAATAAATAAATAAATAAATAAATAAATAAATAAATAAAATATTTAAAGAAATTATTAATTTTTAAATTAAGAAAATAAAATTTGTGAAATTATCAATATATACACATTTTTTCTAATTTTTCTTTCAGGCCATTCCTAGGGGTTATTTAGATATTTTTTTAATTATTTTATTTTAATTAATAATTAAAATTTTCATTTTTTTTTTAATTTGTTAAGGTATTATTAATTATAATTCCTTACTTTTATTTAGAAATTTTTAGAAAAATTAATTACAGGCTTAATTACATACATATATTTCAGTCTATATTTTGCATACTTTCAATAAAAAAACTTCAAAAAATTCTTTTTTCTTGTGTTTTCTTCTGTTTTATTACTCCCATTTTTTGCGCTCGTATAAATCCAATTTAAAGAATTCTTTCAAGTATTTCTTTCTTTTAAAGTAATTTCCAAATAAATTTTTGTGTTTTTTTGAATAAAATATGTCCTTATTTTATATATTTTTTGGAGGCCAATAAATAAAATAAAAATTGAAGGAAAACATCAAAATTGTCAATGATTATTTAAAAAATTATATTAATTACCAGATATACCAAATTCTGAATATTTGACATTTTTAAAAAAAAAATCCTTTTTCTTTTAAATTCAAAATAACCTGCTTTTTAGTTTAAATAGATTTTAAATAAATACATATTCTGAAAATAAATGAAGGTAAATCTAAAATTCTAACTTTATTATCTTATTTAATTCCGAACAGATACTTGAAATTAAAAAGTCTTTGAATCAACATTTATTTCTCTAATTTTGTGATCTCAAAAGTATCAACAATAATTTTATAATCCAAAATATTTTTTTGTTTTTCTTATTTTTATTTTTAATTTAATTTAAAGCATATAATAAAAATCAAAAAAAATGTACTTTTTAATTTAAAAAATCTGAAAAATAAAAAAAAAGTAAACAAAAATATAAATAAAAAGGTTTTAGTTAATGCCATCTCTCTCCTCTCTGTCCATTTCAATTTTCTTTTTTTTCTAAAAAAAGTTTCATATTTAATCAAACTCAAAAATATAAATATATTATTTATTAAATATTTATAGCTTTTTTACAAAAATGCCAAAAATAATATTAACACAAAATTAAATAGACATTTTTGATGTTAATAAAGATAGACAAATTTTTTTGATAAAAAAAAAAGAATATTTTTTTAATAAATTACCGCCTTCTTTATTTTCTTTTATTTTTTTAGATTTAATAAATAATTCAGAATATTTTTAAAATAATATTTCTGAAAAATACTTTTTTTGCAGATTTTTTAATATTTATATATTTTAATGAAATATTTTCATCAAATAAATTCTCAAAAATTTAAAAGAGATAAAGAATTGGAATGGACTGAAGAAATTGTTAATGAAGAATTTGGGGAAATTGAAGTAGGAGAAGAAGAATGGAAATCTTCTTTTTCTTCCCTTCCAAAGGCTTATTCTAATGATGTTTGTTTTAATTAATTAAAATAATTGACGAAATAATTCCCTAAGGATTTGTTAGTCTTTTTAAGTTGAGAGCGTTCTTCCTTTTCATATAAAACTCAGATTTCCTTTAAATTCCTAAAATTAATCAGCCATTTATAATTACCAATTATTACAAACTACCAATTATAATAAAAAAATTAAATTCTCCATAAATATTTCAGGCAAAAATGGCAGCCATTTTACTCTGTGATGTTTTAGGTGTTCTTTGCATTCTTCTCAATGCTTTTGTGATTATTGCATTAATTCGAAATCGTCGTAGAGTTTTAGTAAATGTATTTTATGTTATGGTACTTCATTGTGCTATTGTTGATTTAATTCGTGGTGGATGTTTAATTGCTTGGGGAATGCCACAATTATTAGTACATACAATGAGGTCTATACAAGACAGACTTACTGCACTAAAAGTTGGATATATAATTTTTAAATTATAATATTTAATGATTGAGATATTGGTTTACATTTAAGACAAAGAATTCTGAGAATTAATTATCTGTGCCACGAACAAAACTAATTTTCGTGAAAAATACTTTCCAAAAAAGTTCCGACCCGGGTGAAAGAGAATGGGTATTTCTTTCTCTCTCACCAATGCCCTTATTCTAAAAAACGAATCAGGAGTTAATACAGAATTTAAATAAACTATTTTTTGATCACAAACTCTATTAGCTCTAATAAAATTATTAGAATTATTTTATCTTCTAGTAAAAAGAAACTAAAAAATTAAACAATAAAACAAAGAAAAGCCTTTGGGGAAATAGAGAAGCGAGGTGTAAAATAATAAATTAAAGTTTTTTAGATAAATCAAGTAACATTAGTAATTTTACGTTCATGTAATTTATTAACAATATTTAATTTACTTGTTTTTACAACAAATGAATTTATTGTAATTAAATATCCTTTACATTATAGAAGATATTTTAGAAGAAGAATTGTTTTATTTATTCTTGCATTTTGGTTTGATTTAAACGAAAATATTTTTTATTTAAATTTTTAGTTGGTTAATAAGTTTATTTTTTGGTATTGGCTCTATTTTTTCTAATTTTTTTGATTCTGCTCATTCTTTAATGGTTAGAAAAGAAAGTATTTTTCAAGAAAAATTTGAATGGGAAGAAGAAAATGAAAAAGAAGAATTTAAAAATCAAACAAAAAATTCATTATTTGTTCATCCAAAAGATTTTACTAGAAGACAAACGGGAGGATTATCTATTAATGTTTTGAGTGTAAACAATTTTATTTATTTTTTTTAATTAAATTTTAAAATTTTAAATTTAATATCAAGTCAAATAAGTTATAAAACATAAGAAGAAAAAAGAAAGATAATATTTAAAAAAATCTCTTTAGATGCTAATGATTTTTGTACTTTGTTATGTTTGTTTATTTACTGTTCTTATTTGCTATGGGAAAATTCTTAGAACAATTCGTCAATTCCAAAAATGTGGAGGTGTTGGTTCTCGACGAATTTTAAAAAATGTTGGGGAAAGTCGAGAAGAGGAAACTGTTGCTCTTTCTTCTCATAATGGTCGAAATATGGTACGGGGAAGTTCAATCTACCACAAAAGGTAGATTTATTAAAAATAAGCTATAATGAAGGGGGTTAAGGGTTAAGGAGAGAGCCCTCCCTCACTACCATGGATTTCCTATCTAAAAAATATATCAACGAAGATTTCACCTCCCCAATTGTCCTGACTTCCATTTGAGAGAAAAGTTTCCCAAATATTCAGTAAAATTATTTAAAGGTCAATGCACCACAACCAACGAACACATTTAAAATCTACTAATAATAGTCCTAATTTACAACCTACATTTTCCCCTTCGAGTCATTCAACATCACAAATTCGAAAATCAGAACAACAAAAACAACAATTATTATTAGACCAATATAATCAACATAGAAAAAAGTTTTCTACAATTTCAACAGCAGGAAGTCCTCAAAGTATTGGTAGCTGTGCTGCTGCTGAACAGGGAGATGGGGGAGGGTGTGGGCAATGCCATTATTGTACAATAAATAATAACAATAATAATATAGAACAAAGGTAATAAATGGATTCCACGTCCTTTCGAAATTCCAATAATCAATTTATAAAAATATTTTTATAGTAGTCGTCGTTGTAATTCACACAGAAAATGGAGAAGTCATTTAATGTCAAGACATAAATATTTAATTGTTATTGGAACTGTTTTATTTGTTGATGTTCTTTTTCTTTTTCCATATTCGGGTATTCAAATGGTGGCACTTTTACATTTAAATAATTTACTTGCAACATCTCAAATGAGTACTTTAATACGTTGGGGGCTTCAAGTAAGTTAAAAATATATTAAAAATATATAAATTTAGTAGATGTAGTTGGTGGGAAATGATTCCTGCTCGAAAGGGATTATTTTCTTACGGGAAAGGTCCCCCCATCAAGATGGGGGGATTGAGTCTAGGAAAAAGTAGTGGGAATTTATATTGGGGACGAAGATGAGGATTAATTTTGAATGAAAGGGGAAATGACGAAAATTAAATTATAAAAATTTAAAAATATTTGCAGATTCTAATAGGAGTTCATTCAGTATGTCAACCACTTTGTTATTTTCGAATGAAAGAATTTCGTCGATTAGCCTGTTGTTTAGGTGTTAGTAGACCTCGTCGTTATAACGGAAGTGGAAGTAGTTCTAATTTTGCCCAAAATGTTGTTGGCGCAGGTGGAGGTGCAACACACAGCAATCGTTCTGCTAGATCTATTGGATCATTTAAGGCTGCAAATATTGGTCTTTCTTTTTTATATCACAGGGGAATCTCTGTCTTATCTCTTCAAAATAGAATAAGGGATTAAATCGAGTTGGGATAACTGGTAGCTTGTGATAGAAGTCCGAGAGGTATGATGGGATAATATAAATATTGGAATGTATAAAGGGAGTGGATGAAGTGGGATTTATTAATTTACATAATCTTAAGTTCGAGAGGATGACTGTTCAACTATTTTAAATCCTCCAAAGAAGAAAAGCATAGTTCTCAGCACCATGTTCTCAGAAAATGGTTCACCGCCAATTGGAAGCGGATGTGCTAAAATTACAGAAGAAACAGAAAAAATAAAATATGAAAAAGAAATACCGGTTGGTTTATGTTTTTTTGATTAATCTTCTTTTTAAGTAAGCTATTATTAAACTACGCCGGGGAGTTCAAGATTCAAATGGACTTAATTAACCTAGATCGAAAAGTCAAATATAAAGACATGAGTAGAGTAACTTACTCTTTGCCGTCTAACCTCATCTATTAATTAAAAATAATATTTCACAAATTTTGAGTTAACAGATGAATTCATCGTTAGTTGGAGAAAGGCAAATGCCTCTTATCGCTCAACGTCGCAAATGGACTCGTAATTTAAGTCTTTTATGTAAAGAAGAAGGAGAAGAATTACAAGTATTTTTAAGTAGAGAATATAAAGGTGAAGAAGAAAAAGAAAAATTTATAAATAAGAAAGATGAAGAAAATAAAGATAAAACTAAAAGTGTTAAAAAAGGAGGATCTTTACGTGGAAAATTTTATAAAAATGAAGAAAAATTATTAAAAGAATCTTTATTAGAAGAAAATAATAATATTAGAGAAGGAAAATATTGGAATTCATTAGGAGATTTTAAATCTGAAAAAATAAATGATGGCGATGATGATAGTATTGAACAGATTCAGGTAAAAAATTATGGAAATTAATTAAGATATGAGAAACTTTGTCTTCGGAACATTGAGGAAACCCTAGTAATTAAAATAGAGAAAATCAACATTTTTAAGATTAAAGAATCATCACCGCGTGCACAAGAGATAATTCGTCAATGCAATGAAGAACATTGCCAAACTTCCCAAAGGCTGTTGAATGAAGAATCAAAAACTATTAATTTAGATCAAAGAAAAATAGGAAGTAAAAGAGGTGGAGGAATGTTTTTGGCAGTTGCACGAATATTAGGAATTGGTTGGCGTAGAAGAAATGGACGAGAAAGAGATGAAAAATATTGGAATTATAATGAAGAACCAACACTTTTAGATAGTGATTGGCATAGACCTGGTGAAGTAATTAAATTTAGAAGTAAACATAAAGGGGTAAGTTTAAAGTATTTAGAAAGATATCTCTTAGTTATTCTGTGACGGAATGGAAAATAATTAGAAAGTCGAGTGGGGGAGTTAGGGAAATTCAACAAAATGGATGCTTGGAATAAATGAGAGAGAACAAAACTGTAAAACTATTTTTGATTATTTAAGGCAGAATTACGACCTAGATTAAGTGATTTATCTGGATTGCGATCTAATAGTGTATTTACTCCAATCAACACATCAGCTGGAAATTCAAGACATCCAAGTAACCAATGGAGTGGATTAATGAGAAAGAAATGAAAGAATTATCCAACAAAACTCTTATAAAAATCAACTTTAAAAAATTAAAATTTTCTTAAAAATATTATTTTAATGTCTAAAACATTATTAAAATATTTAACAACGAAATTTTTAATTTAAAATATATTTATGCAATCTGTATTTAAACAACAAAAAAAATTAAAGAAAAAAAGTCAAAATAAATTTCTCTATCGAGAACAAAAATGTTAATAAATAAAAAAATTTCATTTTAAAGCAAAATCAAAAATCATATAGTTAAAAAACATAACTTTTTAAATGCCAATTATGATAAAATTCGTTTTTGTGAACTAACTCTGTACGAAACGTCTGTGTGAGTAACGGTCACGACGATTAATATTTCGATCATGTTCAATACATTGCTGGACAGAATAAGTAACCAAAATAAAACGTCCCATTTGCCAACTATGATCAAATTCATTTATTGCTTTAAAAGAAATAAAATTTATTTATTTTTATTTAATTCAAAAAACCTCTCGTTGCCTGTTCAACATTTTCCATTTGAACTAATGCCCTATGCTTACAAGACCCAAAACATTTCTCAACAATATTATCCTGCTTGCAATAGCCAATATCGATGTCTTTAACTACTCCACAGAAAGTAAATAGAGTAATTAACTAAAAAATAAATAAATTTTGATATTAAGATTGAAATTTCTTATTTTTTTAATTAAATTAAAAAGAAACCGAATTTTACAGAAATACTTAAAATGAATTTTTTCAATTTAAAAGAACAAAAATTTTACTAAAAGTAAAATTTACTTTACATACGTCAGTGCGAGCCAAAATATTATTGCCCAAATCACCAGAATATTCAAGTCCTTCAACCTCTAAAACAGGCGAGGGAGGACACCGGTCTCTAGCAACAGTCCGAGTGCAAACAGAATTAATAAAGCGTTTATGTGGAGAATGTTGATTGTGAGAATTGATTGTTGAACTACTTCCTTGTTTGTCTTCTTTTTTGTTTTTCTTGTCAGAATAATGACGAACATAACTTTAAAAAAAATATAAAAAATATTTTTAAAAATTAACCTAAGATTTTGAACTTCATTTAAACCAGTTCCAGGACGCAAGAAACGTGTCCTTTTAGAAGGCAAATTAGTAACATAATAAGCAAGTTGTGCCTAAAAATAAAATTTTTGAAAAATAGGGAATTTATAAGCGATGTTTGTCGCGAATTTTTTTAAATAGTTAATGGAGAGCGACTGAATAGTGACACTCAAGTTCCAAAAAAATTCATTTTTCAGAAATCTGGAAAAACAGCTATTTCTTTCTCTTTAAAATACCTGTATATCATCAACATCTCCACAATTGTCATAATCACCTCTTCTGTTTGCATTAGTAGTAACACGATTTCCTGCTTGTCTTTGCCGTCTCTTTGCAGAATCATTCCTTCGTCGAAAAGCCTGTGCCAGAGGTGGTTTGTTGGAATTGTGAAAGAGTTGGCATTGTGGAATAGAAGCCCAATCAACTTTAATAAATTTGTCAAAGAGCCAACTTTCATTTAAAGCAGATTTTGCACGACAAGCAGCATCTTTTGTCAACATCTAAAATTTAAAGGATAGTCGTAAAATTAAAAAGAAACCTTAATAATGGTACAGTCCGAAAGAAAACGAATGTCAATAACATTGTCAATATTGTCAGGTTTGTCATCATCTGCTCTCGCATTGAGGTTGAAAACATAGAAAAGCTTTAAAAATAAGAGATTAATATGTTGGAAAATCAAAAACTAAAGAAATAAGGAAATAAAAATTCGATGGATTGAATAAATTTTAAAAATAATCCAAAAATTGAAAAAAAAAAGATAGGATAAACAATGACCCGAAATTTAATTAACGAAAATTTCCAGTTACTTATCCAGTTACAGTTAAAAAATCGAAAGAAAACCAAACAATTTCCCAGGTATTTATAACAAATAAAAAACAAACATCTCGAAGTTGTATAACTTTTCCTCTTCCCTTCAGATTCTTAACAGCCAATACATGTTGTTCTTCGGTACTCCGTCGACTTCTTTTTGAAGAAGTATTTGATTGCAGTTCTTGAACATGTTCATGAATAGAAGGGCTAGAATGGCAAGAAGAAAAAGACTCTTCAGAATCGTGTCGTACTTTCATTGTTAGATTTATAAAGACTAAAAAATAAATTATTTTAAGGGTGTCAAATTCACGTGGATAAAAAACAGATAAATCAATAATATTTTAAAAATAATGACAAGAAAATAGAAAAACGAAAATTAAAATCAACGAAAAAAAACGTAAAGTAGAAAAATAAAATTTTCTTATTCATATTGGAAAATTTAATTTCGGTCACACGGCAGAAAGATCCGCATCGGTAAATTTTAAAATACCTAAAAGTCTATTAAAACACATTTGACCAATTTTCTTAATCTTTCAATTCGGTCAATAACAGCAAAATTTATTATTTGTCATAATTAGGGTTGTCCAAAATATGCACGCAAAATCGCAAAATATGCGCATATATATGCACCGAAAAAGCTCAAAATATGCACTGAAATATGAAAATTTTGCTTAAATATGCACTAGATATGCATCCTAAAAAGCTAAATATTTACCTTTAAAATGAGAAATTATACACGAAAATGTTAAATTTATGCGTTAAAATTCCAAATAATTCAATTTTGACAATTTTGAAAATTCCAAATAATTCAATTCAAATTAAAATTCCAAATAATTCAATCAAAAATTTTCCGAAGAAAAATTTTTGACAAAAATTTAAAAATTTTTTTGAAAAATTTTAAATTTTGGAATAATTTTATGCAAAATTTTCCAAAAAATGCTAAAATATGCAAAATTTTGATAAAAATATGCAAAATATGGCAAAATATGCACCGATATGCAAATATGCACGGAAGTGCCGAAATATGCAAAAATATGCATTAGGAACCGGGTCCTAAAGTGTTCGTACCAATGTAAAAACACCATTTTTGAGCTTCTCTCTTCAAGGCATATCCGAATACAAAACATGCATTTGCATGTTTTGGACAACCCTAGTCATAATGAATTAGAGATTTTTTGACTAAAAAATCATTTTTCAGTAATTTTAAAACATAAATATTTTTTATCATTTATCATTTTGTAAAAAATATAATTTTATTTAAAAACAATCGATATCTCAGAAAATTTTGAAATTTTTTGGAGAGGTACACATTTAAATGATAGACTGGTTTGAATAGGTATATACAAGGCTAATGAAATATTAATGTGACCCTGATAGATTAAATGGAGTTAAAATATATGAGAAAATGAATTAATTTTAGTGAATTTTCTATCAACTAATTAAAAAATAATTGGAAAGAACTTATTTTTTAGTTAATTTGAGCAAAAAATAATTGTTGTGAATTATAACAAGCAAATAATTGTTTAATTAATTAAATATGTACATTAATTACAAATTAATATAATATGCATATTTGAATTGAATATAAAGAAAGTTAAAGTTTTGATGTCCAAATTTAATTTTTATTGGGAAATAATTCTTATACATATTTTTAATTAAAAAATTCTTTAAAAATAGACGATCCATAAATGTTAATTATCTAAAAATATTGTTTAGTACATTATATTAAACTATCACCCTTGACTAAAGATTGATCTAAAAAATTTCTAAGTTCAAAAATCGATTAAAAAAAATATTTTTTTCTAAAATTTGATGAGCCTATTTATTTTCTTCTGAGGAAAATAAGAAATCTTTAGAGCAAAATAAGCTAATTTTCAAATTAAAATATGAACATCAAAAAATTAATTAACGAAAAAAAAAATAAAATTAATTAATTTTTATTTAAAAAATTAATTAATTAAAAAACAAACAAACAAAAAATATTTAAAATTATCTTCCTCCTCCCCCTCCAACACCACCAACACCAAAGCGTTGTGGAGGTGACGGGCTTGTTCCACTATAAATTGCTGGAACAGGTGTAGAAGGTGTAGGTACAAAATGATGTTGCATTTGTGTATTTAAAACACCCCAAGAACAATTATTTGGTTGATTATTTATTATTTGATTTGTTTCTCTTGGAATAATTCTTTCTTCTTGATTATTTTGTTGATTTGTATTATAATAATGTGAAGAGTCTTGTATTGAATTATTATAATATTGTGATGAATTTGTAGAATTATTATAAATTTGTGGAGGATTAATTGTTGAAGTTGGAGAGGTTTGTTGTTGCTGAGAAATTAATTTTGTTGAGGTTGTTGGGTTGGATGAATAACAAACTTCGGATTGAATGCCTGTTGATGGGGAATGCCAAGCAAATGGAGGTTGCATATTACTGTATTGGAGAGAGAAAATATTTTATTTTTGGATTTTTTTTTGAAAAATAAAGTGTTGAAATTCTCAAAATTTACCCGTAAAGAGAATTTCCAAAAACATAACTAGAAAGAGCAGAAGAAGAAAATTCAGATTCATTAACAGGAGAAATAGGAACAACCCCTCCTCCCCCTGTTGTTGTTATTCCACTAGAATAAGGTGAAGGAGTGCCTGGAACGGGCTGTAAAAATGTTTGGGATGGAGAACCAGAAGATGAGGAAGTTGCTTGAGAAGAATCAGAAGCTGAAGAGACATTTCGTCCACGTTGTTTAGAAATAGGAGAATTAGGCTGGGCTGGCCCTGTGCCACTCCAATGACCACTCATTGATTGTTGATGGCTGTTGATTGGTGCAGAAACTAGAAAAATTAATTAGAAATTGAGAATTGGTGAAGATGAAAAAAGATGAGAGTTTTTAAATTATTTTGATACCTGTGGCATTAGAAGAACCAACACTAAGTCCTTGAATAGTAATTGGTTGTTCTAGTTCTTGTTGTTGAGATGTTGATGTATTAGCTTCATCACTTTGATTTGAATCATTTCCCATTGACATTTCTTTCAGATCAAGATCTTTAAAAATAAATTAATTTAAAAATAAAGAAATAAATAAGAGAAGAGTAAGAACCTCCCCAACCTTCAAGCATTAATTCCTCCATTAATTGGTCCAATCTAGCAATTCCTGTTATTTTACTAACCAAAACATCTTCTGACACTGCTTTTGCTAATGACTATAAAAATATAAAATTTAATTCCAAAGAATCACAAAATTTGATAAAATCACCTGTAAAGGAGATAAAACAAAGAAAGTTAAATCTCCAATTCTGTCTTCATCATTAGGTGCTTTTGCTCTAACATAATTTTGAAGAGCTCTAAAAATGCGTCTTCTTGTTTGTAAAATACTCATAACACTATTAGATGAAAGACCACGAGCCACCGGATTAAAAAGAATACAAGCTTTAAGTGCCACAAATTCAACATCATCCATTCTAAGAAAACGCATTGGAGAAACTAACATATCCATTACACGTTCAGCATCTCTTCGATAAAATAAACTGAAAAAAAAATAATCTTTACATTCTTTTAATTTTGAATAATTTGATGACATTAAAGAATTTTTTTACTCCTTTTCGTGTTTAGTAAAAAAATAGAAAAAAGCTTTTTCAAGGTATTAAAGTCTGAACAAACTAAATATGGAAAGAAATGACTAAATGACTATTCATTTTTACAAAAAAAAATATAAATCTAATTTGTCTAATATAATAGATGAAATTCTTAAAAAGGAAAATTTTATGATTGGGCTATCTTAGTAGGGTGAAAATTGTAAAAATCAAACTAAGAAACTAAAAATCAAAATAAAGTTTTTTAGCATTTTTAAGGACAAAAAAGCAATGCTCATTATTACTTGTTTATTTTATTTTATAAATTAATGTTTAATTAAACTTACTCCTTCTCTGCCCCATTAACTACACGAGGAATACAAGAATCATTTATTAATTTTAAAAAGTCTGTTGTAGAACGATATGCAACACATAAAACAACATGTTGCGCAGCAAAGTTTTTGAGCAAAGCAGTCTTTAAATTTTTTTTAAATATTTAAAAAAAATATTATTTTAATTACTTGATCTTCTGTAGGTAAATCAGCAAAAGGTTTTAATGTTTTTGCCCATTCTTTAAAAAATAAAAATTTTTTGCTAAATATTATTTAATTAATTTACCAATAACTAAAAGTAATTGTGTATGTAAAGATTGTAAAATATCATTTTCACTAGCCTTTCTTGTATTGCCATCACCAGTAAATGGGAAACGAGACTGAAATTAATTGATATAAAATAACGAAAGATAATTTAATTTTCTAATTAAAAATTATCAAGTTACCCCTCTAGTTGAATATTGAAGTGTACAAGCATGAGCTACAACTGTATCTCTCATATTACCAATTTTATCTTCTGAACAAAGCAAATGACGTAATAGAGCCCCTCCACTCTGTCCACTCCAAGGATCACCATCATCATTTAAGTTTAATTCAGGATGAAATTGTTGATGTTCTGCTGTTGATGTTAAAAGTTGTGGAGGTATTTGTTTGTTGTTGTTAGTGAAGTTTCTGTAAATTACAATTTAAAATCCAAATTTATTCTCAATAAATCATCATAAAATATTCAATTTATTTTTACTTACCTTCTTGCAGGTTTAAGCTGTTCATAATGATTACCACTAGACAAAGATCTTTTTCTAGATATAGGTTCATCTGTGTCAACTTCACAAAGCTGGGAAGTTTCTATTTGGTTTATTAATGAAGAGGTTGGGTGAATATTAGAACGATTAATTCCATTATCTTGTTGTTGTGATGAGGTTGATAAAATATTTTGTGTTTGAGGTTGTTGTACAGCTTAAGAAAAATTGTTTTTAAATAAAGGCAAAGATTTTAGCATTTAATGTAAAACAAATTATAAATTTCTAATTACAATTTAACTCGTTTTACCCACCTTTTTGTGTTTGTTGTTGCATTTGTTCATCTTTTGAAGGAGGCGAAAGTTGTCCACCTTCTTCCAAACTTTGTTGGTGTTGGAGGGGCGGAGGAGAGGAAGTGCTTGCAGCAGCAGGTCCAGGAGTACCAGAGGCAGAAGAATAACGAGAACGTTTCCCAATTAAATCGCGCTCGCTTTGGACAGCTTTAAAAACATTTTAAATCATCAAACTAATAAAAAAATTACCATCAACTTTCATTCCAAACATAATACAACGTGAATATCGACAAGCTCGACAAACAGCACGATTATCTATTAAATAAAGGACAATAAATAATTTTTAATTTTAAAAACTAAAAATTAAAAATTAAATTTAGGCAACAGAAAAAGTTATTCAAAGGAAATGTCGCTAAAATATAAATTTTTTTTAATTCAATGTTTCCTGATAAAAGTTTTTTGAGAGACCGTTTTCATTTAAATTATTTAGTATAAGACTTTATCTCACGTTTATCAATTTGGCAATTCGAATTAAAACGGCAAGTATATTTATAATTTCTTCTAATTGTTCGTCGAAAGAATCCTTTACACCCATTACAAGCAACAGACCCATAATGTCTTCCAGTAGCTACATCCCCACAAACTGTACAAGTTAAAGAAGAATTATTTTTTTCTGTTGGAGGATTTGAAGAAATATTATTAAAATTATTATTTGAAATCATATTTTGGTCAGAAAGACAAGAAGAAGAAGTTATTGATGTTGGTTGAATACATACTCCATTATTATTATCAATAATTTCTTCATTTATTATTGTTGTTGGAAGAATGTCACATTGAGGAGGAATACTTTGTACTTTAATTTAAATTTTGATATTTAATGATTAAATGATTACATTTTTTTTAACAAAAATTAAATTTTTGGTTTAATTAAAAAATATTTTGAATTTTTTAAAAAAGATTAAATAAAAACAATTAAAAAAGTTTGCACAAAAGTTAGAGATTTTGTTTATCAAAGTACAGTATTCTTAGTTAGAAAGATTTTGGGTAACAATGGGGGTAATTTGCAATAATATTTTTTTTAAAATTGGTAAAATCTACTAATCTTTCTAAACGAAGTAAAAGCTTAATTGTAAGCAAAATATGGAGGAAATTAGTTGAAAATTATTAAATAAAATAAGAATTATTAAAAAAGTTTATTTATTTTAAATATTATTTTGTTTTAACAATTAAAATCCTTTACATTGAGCAACATTTTGTTGTCCTCCAGAAAATGTCATTTGAGTCATTTGACAATTATAAATATTTCCATTAATTTGTCCAGAATTATTATTTGTTGTTGTTGTTCCACAATAAAGTCCAATATCTTCAATTTTTGGACAAACTAATTGTGAAGGTGTTCTTTTACGAGTTTGTTGTTCTTCTACCATTCGATTTAAATAAATAGGTCAAAAAAATTAAAAATATAAAAATTGTTATTTTTAATCTAAAAAATATTAATTTTAAATTATTTAGAAATTAAAAGATTAAAATACAGTCTATTCTAAAAAAACTAGAAAATGTGTCAAATATTTTATACCAAAATTTCATATAAGTTTTTAACAGAAAAAAGGATTTTCTTAACTTTTTTTTATCTATTTTTCGACTTTGCCTGATTTATATGAAACTCGTGTAAATAAATAAAGATTTTAAAGAAAAATCCAGAAAAAAAACTGTGGGTAACACCATACACTTTAAAACAACTTTTAAAAAAAATATATAAAAATTAATTTAAAATAATGACAAAAATAGAGAAAAGATAAAAAATACAAAAATATAAAATATTTTATTTTAAAAATATAAAAATAAAAATAATTAAAAAAGTATCCAATTTATTTAAATGACTAATAATAATAATTTTTCTTTTTTAAAAAAAATAAAAAAAGTAAAAAAAAATAAAGCAGGTGTTTTAGTTACAAATTTTTAACATACAAAATGGAAATTATTTATAAGAAGAAAATCCAAAATGTATATTTAATAAGAATAGTACCATTTACGTAAATATAAAAAAATGATTAAGAATTTTTAATATAAATTTTGTTTTTTTTTGTTTTGTTTTGAGAAAATAAAGTTTTAAAAGTACATATATTTATTTAAGTAATTCTAAGAAATAAATTTTTATTTTTTTATGAGAAAATAATAAAAAGAATGGGAAAATAAATATGTTTAGTCAGAAATTTGGAAATAAAAAAACAGACAAATTTTAAGGTAATTTGTATAACGAAGACTTATTTTAAATAATTCTCTTGTCTAATTTTTGTAGAAATATTTCTAAATTTATTTTATTTCGAAAGTTAATAAAAATTAAAAGAAATTGTCTGAAATTCTGAAATTTTTTGAATAAATAAAAAAAACATGTAGGAAATTAAAGTAAAATTCCTGTCTCATTTTGGTAATAATCAGAAAATTAAATAAATTGTAAAAATTTATTTCAAATATACAAAATTTTAAGAAAAACTAATAAAACATTTTAATAGAAAAAGTCTTAATTAATGTCTTATTATTACACTTATTCATTCTACCAATTAACTAATTTTTAAGATTTTT
>ABLG01000819.1:0-80696 GCA_000172435.1 Meloidogyne hapla | reverse complement strand
TAATATACTCACGTCTTGAACAATAGAACGAGGTGAAATAAATTTAGAATATAAAATGAGGAACTCAGTATAAAATTATTTATCTAAATGTGAACAGTGCGGACTAAATTTTTTGTGAGATCTAGAACGAAGTTAAAAATTTTCTAATAGAATTTAGAATAGAATCTAGAGTATACCATCCCTCTCTAATAAATATATTTAAGATTACATTATTTAAATTTATTGGAAAGTACATTTAAATAAAATTTTATTTTTTTATTTAAATTTTAGTAAATCCCACACTCAAAGAAATTAGCAAAATATTATAGTAATTTCTTAAATCTCTTTCTATTAACTAACATTTAAACTTTTAAATCCTTTGGATTAAAATTTTTTTAATTTTAATATTTTATTGCTATAAAGATGAACTTTTCTATTTTAATTAATAAAAATATTTAAAAAATAAAATATTTAATTTAAATAGGAAAAGGAATTTTTAAATCTTTTTTTAAATAATATTTAAAAAAAAACTTCCTTTTAAAAATATTTTTCTTTTAAAAATAAATTTTATTAATTTTATTTAACATTTTTAAAGATTTTTGATTTTTAAATTAAAAATTGTTATATTTTGGCTACTAAAAATAATTTTAATGTTAATAAAATATATTATTTTATATTAATAAAATATTCAAAAATATTTAATTTTTTGTATTTTTATTTCTAAAAATAGTTTTGAATATTTGATGACCCATATGACTTTTATTTAAAAAATTTTTTATTTGATGCCAAACAATCTGTCTGTCTCTCTTTTTTAAATTTGGTTGAATAAAATATTTATTTTTTATTTTATTAGAAAAAGTTTGTTTTTAACATTCAAATATTATTTTTTCATATTTTTTAAATTATGGACACCGAATAACATTATTTTTGCTACCTTATTTTCTCTAAAATAAAGCCTTATTTTTTCAATTCGTTTCTATAGGGTTCTTATTTTATAGACTTTTTTTACCTTTTTTAGAAAAACAACATAATCTAGAGAAAGCTCATGACAGTAAGAAATAAATTTTTATTTTAACAATTATATACTTTGTTTTATTCACTTCTAAAATTTATTTTGTTTTCCAAAAATTCTTATTAACTTTCTCAATTATTATTTTAGTATAATTATAAAAAATATTTAAAATATTTTTTATAATTGCATGATATCTTTTAAAGTACAAAAATATCTTTTAAAATATTTTAAATAATTATGAGTCATAAGACAAAATAATTAAAATGAAAGCTTAGCTTTGTTTTACAATTTTTAAAATAATAATATATTACGTAAGAATAAATTGGTGCTCTAATATACATATTTTAAAATGCAGAAAAAAACAATTTTTTTTAATTTTTTTAAATTTTTTTTTAATTTTTTTAAATTTTGCTTCCATTTTCGTCCGAACAATAATTTTTAAGTAATTTTTTTTATTTATATACCTATAAAGTCAACTGAATAAAAGTGCGATAAACCGAGAAGTTCGTTACATCAGGGGTCATTTCGAGAGTTGACTGTATATTATCTTTTTTTTCAGCATCTGCTATTCGATTGTTTTTTAAATTTATCTAGTAAATACCTTTGACTTATAGAACATTTGAATCCTATTTTAACAATATTTATACCATTGCCAGGTATAGTAAAAATAATAACTTACATACCCGGTAATTTACTTTTTTTAAATATATAGTTAGACATTCTTATTTTTATTTCACAAAATATTTTAGCAATAGATTTAATTGTTATTTTTTATTTCGTTTGTCATTCTCGCGCTTTCGTGCGTAAAAATTTACCATGGCATTTTTACACTTTTTAATACCTTTTTTAAAAACCAAAATGGTTATAATTTGAATAAAATGAATAAAAAAATTGTACAAAATTTTTTTACAAAAATCTAAGCTTATTACTTCCTCTTTTTTATATATTTACTTTGAAAAGAATTTTCCACGAATTAATATGTAAGAAAATAAAAAATCGGAAAGATAAAAATTTATTTTTTATTTAAGCTTTGCATGAAAAGAAGACCGGAAACTATATTATTGATAAATAAATCAGTCTTCATTTATAAATTTGGAATAACTTTCAATTTAAAGCTACAGATATCCAAATAGAGTAAAGTAAAATTTTGTTTAAGTATAGGTAATATTGTACACTGAAGAGGTTGGGATATCAAACTCGGAATTTTTTGATCACCTTGCCGAATCTTTCCAAAATTGTCTTGGTACGAACTATCTTGATTGTTATTCTCTGTAAAACGAGTTAAGAAGTAAGTCTATGTAGACTTACGATTCTCTTTAGAACGATTCGAGAAGCCATATCGAATCTTCTCGAATCGTTCTAAATTCGAGAAGATTCGATATATAAAAATTCATACAAAATTTTTTTATATATTTTTTCCCAAAATATTCTTTTCAAAATTTTATCTAATAAAAATATTTCTTACTTTTCCAAAATTCTGATTTAACACCAATTTCTTTAATATCTATCTAATTAACTATTTAAGCAGAAATATTGCGTGGGCAAAAATCTAACAAAAAAAAATATTTTTTTATCAAAATATTACTTTTGTTTTTTAATTATGACAATAATAATAAAACCAATTTATTTCGGATTAAACAAATAAATAAGGAAATGGATTTAACTTTTTCTTTTATTTATAATAATAATGAGCTTCTTCTTTATACCTGACATTTAATGAATATTTTAGCAAATTAATAAAGGTTAGATAAATATTTTAATAAGATAGAAGATTAATATATTTATTTATGCTTAAATGAAGATATATTTAAAATTTTAATTTTTGAAGTGCTTTTCTAAGAAAAATGATAAAAATATTTGTAGGGGGAGTTAAATGTTTGGGCGCAAGTATAATTATATAAACAGAATATATTTCATTAATTATTCTAAAATTTCAGCATTATTAGTATTTTTAAATGAAGAATTCAAAATTCATATTTTTGAAAATAATTTCAAAAATATTTAGCACTTTTAATTTTTGTCTACTGCCTGATAAGGGTTTCATTTTACAGTCCGGATTTTTCGAGAAGCCTTGTCCCTTTTCTTGATTTTTCTTATAAGGTGATCAGAAAATGATTTCCTGAAAATCCTGAAAATTAGAGTTTTTATCAAAAACACCAATGGACAGCAGGATCTTGAAAATCCTGTCCATGATCCTGGTCTCTATGACTAAGCGACTCAAACTTTACCGCGCCCAGATTTTCCATTAAAATAATTTTTTTCATCATTATTTTTAATTGTGTTTATTAGACCGTTTAAAAAACATAAATATATTTAAAATAAATACATAAACACTTATTTTCTCATTATTCGTGCCACATTTGCGTGTGTTAGTAATTTTACTTATTAACCTTAATATTTTTTGTTTAAATTTTTTTATTATTTTCTTTGTCATTATCGTCAGCTTTATTTTGTATTTTGCAAATATATTACTGTAAAAAGGAATTAGATTTTTTGTTATTCACAATTTTTACTTTGAACTTAAAATTTAAAAATATTTTTTTAAATTTTTATTTTTTTTAAATAATTAAAAAAAAATTTTTTTATTTTTTAAATTCTTCATTTTTTTTTAAATTTGCCTTATGAAGCCATAATTAAAAAATAGGTATTTCTTGTGAATCCCTAAAAAATATAATTTTTTTTTGAGTTTTTTTAAATATCTATTTCCTATATTTATTTTTTCCCTAAATAAATTTTTTGCCTAGAATTATTATTTAATTAAAATAAATTAATCGATTTTTATGAAAATTTAAAAATCGCAAAAAGATTAAGTGATCTTTTTTTTAAATCCCTTTAAATTTAACGGATCTTTGACTAAAATAAAAAAAACCGAGGTACTGATTAATTAAAAATCGTGGTCAACCCTAAAATATATATTTAAATAATTAGATTATATAATTATATATTTTTTATTTTTTATATAACCCAATTAATATAAACCAAATAATAACCCAAACAATTTTTTATTTTATTTTTTCTAATATATAGGTATTTCACACACCCACTTTTCTCATTAAATAAAATCTTATTTAAAAAAATATTTAATTTGCGTGTTATGTAACCATTCACCTTATTTTTAATTTTTTTATTTAATATAATTTTTTGCCTTTTCTCTTTTTTACTTGTGCTTTTCCACCTGCATTTAAATAATATTTTATTGTCAACAAAAAAATTTTTTTTTCCTTTCTAATTTTTATTCACAGTCATTATACTAAATAAATTCTAATAATTATATTTAATTAATTTAAAATTTATATCAGAATATTTTATTTTTTTTAAGTTAATTAAACTATTTTTTAAATCTATTAAAGTTTAGATTAAAATAATTATTTTATTAATTTTTTTATTTAAATAATTTTTTGAAAATTTTAAAAATTTTCTTTTAATTAAATATTTTTTCTCTCTATAATTTCTGTTAATTTTCCTATTTTTTATTTGTTTTAATTTTAAAAAAATATTTTTTAATCAATTTTAATCTCTCAAAATTTTAATTTTATTTAATCTCCATTTTAGATATTTTTCATTTATTTTATTTAAATATTTGAATTAAAAAAAAGGAAATGGAAGATTGGCTAGATGAACCTTCAGATTTTAAATTGGTTTGTTTTTAGTTAAAAAAAATATTTTTTGAAAAGTGGGAATCAGAGCTGTACGAAAATTTTCGTTTCGTGTTTCGTAGTTTTTCGAAGATTTTTGGTCGTTTTCGTTTCGTCGGGCTCGAGATTTTATTTTCGGACAGCTCTGGTGGGAATGGAAGTATAAAGGAAAGGGTGATTTAAAAAAAACTTGATTCCATTAAGAATCAGTCAAAAATAAAGAAAAATAATTTTTTGAATAAATTTGATTTTATATTTTTAAATAAAAAATTTAAAAAAATTTTTTAATATTAAATAATTTTATATTTTTTAAAGTCATTAAATGGTGTAAACAGAACAGAATTAGAACATTTACTTGAAAAAATCAGAAAAGAAATGGGAAATTTACCAGCATTTCAGCCACAAATAATTCCAACAGAATCTCCCCAAATTTTTACAAAAAATATAACTGATGGATTATTTTGTGCTGATATTATTGTTTGTTTTTTTACAAATTTTTTTATATTTTTTAAATAAAAAATAATATTCTCTCTAAAATATTTTCATGACTGGTGTTGAATAAAATTCTCCAATTAAACAAATATTAGTATAACCAGCTTTATCAAAAATATTAAAATAATTATTTAAAACAATTCTAAAAAATAATCGAATAATAAAAAAGGTATTACGGCTATTGCTTCGTTTAAAATTGTCAAATACTAATATTGGTATAAATCCTTCGATTCAGCTCAATAATTTACATACAGCTTTATCAAAAAAAAAGCTAAGTATTGACCTGCTCCCTAAGATGCTATTAATTAAAAATAATTAATTTATTTACCTATTTTAAATTGAAAGTGAATATTTAAAGATTTTTAATCACAATTAAAAATAGGTATTTCTTCCTAAAAATAATCTTTTTTAGGAACGTTGTGATGAAAAACCTTTATGGAATGCACTTATGGGTTACGGATTTTTAGTTGTTTTTTGTTTTGCTTTAATTGGGAATTGTCTAAATTTGTTAATTTACAATTCTGATCATATTCGGTTTTTTATTGCTATTAGAATGCTTTGCACAAAATTGGTAAAATAATAAAAGAATTTTTAAATTAAATATATATTTATAATTTTTAGTTAATGAATACTTGTATGATGATGGTTATGCTTCCTCAAGCTCTTCGGGTTATTCGTCTTTGGGATATTGGAGATCAAACTGACCAACTTTATTGGCGTTTTTGGCCTTATCAGGTAAAAAATTTATTTAATTTTTATTTTATCCCACAATCCCTTTAAATGTTTTCATTTTCCACTAAATCATTATCAAAAAAGGTTCGATTTGTTTGAATAACGAATAAGCCTAAACATGAGGATAGGCCATCGTTTCGGATGTCCCTGATCGAGAAAAGCTATTTCGTGAGGATACACTAGGTCCCAAACCGAAAGTATAGAATTCGACACGCTGGTTAGATAATACAAAAATAGAATCTTAACATTAAATCAAAAATTCTATTAAGGAAATTCTTTAAGGCTAGATAATTCGAATAAAAACATTTATCTTTTAAAGGCTTATTTAACTAATGTTTTTGGTTTTTGTGCAATGTGGCTAACAGTTTTAATGACTGCTGAATGTTATATCCACATATTTTTCCCATCAAAATCAAAACTTTTATGTACTAAACAAACTGTTTGGCGTTCATATTTTATTATTTTAATGACTGGGTAAATAATTTAAAAAATATTATTTTTTTAAAACTATTTTTTAAATTTAAGTCTGATCTTGGCTTCAATTTACCCTCTCAATCGTGATGTTTCTTTGGTCAGCAAGTGTGATAGAAGAATTGTTAAGATTATAACCTCTCAAAGTAAATATATTAATTTGTTAAAATTAATCTGGCCTGGCACAGTTCCCCTTCATGCACTTCCCCTTCCTGCAAATCACTTATATGGTATAATTCACCTTCCGACATTTTACCTTCTATTCTATGTTTATATTCAAAGGGACTAGGGTTCCATTTGCGATGTAAATAAAAATTATGAATAGTATATAAATTATTATTAAAGTCTACACCTTATCATATTTCCCTTTAAGATTTTTTCTAGTGGCTTTGTATGTATCAAATTAAGATAAATAAAATGTTATATCAAATGACGGGGCTATATTATATCAGTTTTGGAAAAAATTCTTTAAAATTTTTCAAAAAATTTGGAACGCTTCACGAATTTGCGTGTCATCCTTGCGCAGGGGCCATGCTAATCTTCTCTGTATTGTTCCAATTTTAGTATATGTCCATTTGGAATGAACATAAGTGACTAAAATTCTTCTCAATATATAGAAGGGGGAAAAATCGTTGGAGATATGTGTCGCTGTGCAGGAAAAATGTAGATCCTCTTCTTTTCCTTTCTCTTTTTTTGTTTATTTTTCTCTCACTTCTCCTTTTCTCTCACAAGTGAATGCCCAAAAGTTTTGGCGCCAAATTGTCTGCGCCGAAGTGTCAAAAAGCTTTTCCCCTATTAAACCTAAACCTTTTGGTTTCTTTTTCCCCCAAAAAGTATTTGCTAATAAAGTTCATCGTTTTCAAAATTTGTAACTTAAAAATAACTCAGCCACAAGTTGGTTGCGCCGAATTTCCCTTACAAACCTAAAGATTTAGGCATATTGTGAACATTTCGGCGCAGCCAATTAACCTATCAAATAAATTATTATATAAAATTTAATTTCTTTAAAGGTCCAATAATGATTTTATTTGAAAAAATCCACACAATTGCTGATATGTTTCTCTCAATTCTTTTACCATTAT
This sequence comes from Meloidogyne hapla, assembly GCA_000172435.1. Lineage (NCBI taxonomy): Eukaryota > Metazoa > Nematoda > Chromadorea > Rhabditida > Meloidogynidae > Meloidogyne > Meloidogyne hapla. The sequence goes on along the minus strand of ABLG01000819.1, from coordinate 73,293 downwards.
CTTTACTTGTAAGCTAAAAATTTATTTAAATTTGAATTTCATTTATTAAAAAAGGTTTTTATGACAATAATGATAGTTTGGAGATTGTGGGTTTGGCCTAATCGTAGATGGAGACATTTAAAAACTAATGATATAGTGAAAAAACCAACCAACCAAACTGGGCCAACAACAGCAACTTCGGGTCTTTTAACCAATGCTGCATATAATGAACGGAAAAATAGAGAGAGTACCAATAATGGTAACAACAACAATAACCATTTCTCAGCAGAAAAAAGAGGAGTAACGAGAATTACTTTAATTACTTGCTTTATTCAGGTAAAAATTAAAAATTAGAAAATTGTTCTAAAATCTCATTAGTAAGCACAACTAATCGGATTTTTGATTATCCCTTAAAATTCCCTTCCGACAACCTCTACCCGGGAATTAATGGATTACTAGAGGGTTAGTATGTCTGTTCCTATTTCCTTAAGTTTCGGCGTGGACCCAGTTTTTTTATCTTAATTCCCCTGTCCTAACAAAAAACAACTTAATTAAAATTAAAAATGAAAAAATAAATATTTTTAGTTGGTCACAGAGACACCATCAATGTCCGTTCTCATCTACGTCTCAATGTATGGAAGTTTTAATTTTTACTTAAATATTTCATTTTTGAGAATCTTAGACAAAAGGAACTTTTTATTAAAATTTTTCTTTTATTTTTAGGTTCGGACCAAATGTTCACAAAAAGGGTCATGTATGTACCTGGCAGACTATTTCCTACTTTTTATGTCTTTGCAATGCTTCTCTATCATTTTTTGTTTATATTACCTTCAGCAATCGTTTTAGAAAAACAATGATTAAGTGAACATTTAAATCTAATAAAAATTAAAATAAAATATATTAAGTAAAATTTTTTAAAAATAATTTTAAAAAAATTTATTTTTAAAGTCGTGCTCGTCTACTTTTACATCGAGTATGTCCAACTGTTTTTAGTGAAGTGCCTCCTTCAACAGGAGGACTCAAGAATTACAACAGACAAATGAGAATGCCAAATTCAAGTGCTACACCCTCACAAATGGTTGTTTTAACAAGCAGAGATAATTCTCCAAGAAATGGAAGTCAATCTGAAGGAAAACATCAAAAACTTTTGGTTGTTGTAAGTGAACCAAAAAATAGTGGCAAAAAAAGTCGAGCAGCATCAATAACAACGAAAGACTTGGAAGAAGGTCGTTGTTCTCCATCATCCAAATTAAGTAGCCGAAATTCATCAGAACACGAAATTGATAAACAAAAATTACAACAACATTTTTCTAATTTTCCTATTTCTTTTACTAGACGTTTTCTTCGTGATAGATTAGTAAAGCAAGCAGCAAAAGAGAAAGGACCGTTAAAAAAACTTGAATGTAAGAATTAATTATTGAACCTCTGTGTTTTGGTCCTATAAAAAATATTAATAAAAGGATTTAGTAAATGGAGGGATATTTCGGCCGATATAAGTAGATGATTCAAAATATATATTCATTTCTCGTCCCCAACAGAGTTGCCCTTTCGAAAGACAAAAATCGAAATGTCGAGTCCCAACCAGTGAATTTCTAAGCTAGGGTTTATTACATTAATTCCCATCCCTATTAAATTATTCTAATTAAATTATCAAATATTTTCACACGTTTCCCGTTTAACATATAGAATTCCCCCATAATACCATTCTCACTTAAAAACAGTCCCTCACTTCAAATATTAATCAGTATAACTAACAATCAGTATAATCAGTAACAATTTTCTTTTCCAGCTGACTCTCTAATGACAGAAACAACAAATTCAATGGAAACAATTCCAGCTTCCCTTTCTGGTCATCATCTAGCATTTCATAATAATTCTGTTGATAGTTGCCGTCCTTTAAGTAATTCGGTTAATGGAAGATTAACAGGAAATAATCAAATAGAAAAACAAATATTAAATAAAAAAGATTTATGTAATGGAGAATTATCAAATAATATGAGAAGGAAAACTTCTAGCGCAAATGAAGTTACAGCAATTAAAAGAAGTTCGATTTGTTCAACTAATACAAATAGCCAATTTGATGCTTTTCTTTAATTTTTTTTTTATTTTTTTGTTTTTATTTTAAATCTCAAAATTTTGATTTTGCCAAAAAACATATCCACATTTATTTTTAAACATTCATATCTTTAATTTTTTCTTATGTTTGATTTTGATTTCATAAATATTAATTTCTTTTTTTAATTTTATTTTCTAAAATATTACTGTATTTGATTAGAGCCCTAAAGAATGCCGCTCCCAATTTAATGTTTTAATTCAGATAAAGGTCTTTGATGATTAAAAAATAGTTGTCGAGCAGAATCGAATAAGACACCCCCAAATAAAATATTTTAAAAATTAGGAACATAAATATTTCTGCCAGCGCTAAGATATTTTTTAAAGGCTAAAGGCTACATAAATTTTTTTTCTCAATTTTTCGCTAGTCATTTACTTACAACATATTTACTATTAATTCTGACTATTTACGCAATGTGTAGAGTTTATTGATTGTTATTTTAGCCAAAGCATTGCCCAAACATTTTATTTTCTTTATGTATGTCCTCCATTAAGTTTTAAAAAAATTTAGCCATTAACAAAGTAATTATATTTTTTTTTAATTTTGTATTTTATTTTAATCAATTTTTTAATTATTTTTATTTATTAGTCATAAAGTTTAATAAAAATAATTAATTTTTTTATTTGGCGAATTTTATGTCTTTTGCATTAAAAGAATATATTTTTATTAAATAAATTTTTATATTTTTAAATGTTTTTGTCATTTATATGTCACAAACAGGAACAAACTTTTATATTAACATACCTAAATTAATTAAATTTTCAAAATATAAATATTTGGGGTTCTCTCTCTATTTTTTAAATTATTTATTTTCGTTTTTGCCTTTCTTTTATAAATCATAATAAAAATCATAATAAACTTAAAATTTAATTGTTTGTTAACGAATAAGCTTTAAAATTATATTCAGAAAATTAATAAATAATTATAAAATTTACAAAAATCAGAAAAATTTCAGAAATTTTTATTTCCTCCTTACAAAAATATTTTTTATATTTTTTTTTCTTTTTTTTTGTCCGCAAATTTTCTCAAATATTTTTAGTTTTTTCTCTTTTTCTAAATAATTGATTCTCTTTTACTTATTTACTTTCACACTTCTTTGTATTAATTATTATTTACTGAAACTGGTATTTAGACATAACTAAAATTATTATTAAATATATTTTTTGTACTTTTCTTTTGTCTGTCCGCAAATTAAAAAAAAATTTTTTTTTGTTTAAACAAATTTTTTTTAAATTTTATTCTTTAAAAATATTTAAATAAAAATTTAATTAATTTAAAAAATTATATTGTCAATTAAAGTATTTAAAAATCTTTGTAAATAATTTATATATTTTATTTTTTAATTAATATATTTATTAAACCAATTTTTCTAGCTACCTAATTTTAATTATTTTATTAATTTATTAACGTGAAAACAAATAATTATTTTTATGCTAGTCTAGTTCTTCATTTATTGGAATATTTTTATTTATTTTTTATTTATTCCTCCACGTATTCTTAAAATAACAATTAGTAATTGTAAATAAATTGTTTATCAAATAAATAACACATTAAATAAAATAAAAATCATTCTCATTTTTTTCTAAAGGGTATATTTATTTACTCATCATTATTTAAAATAAATTTAAATACTATTTTAAAAAATCTCAAATTTTTGTAAAAAATGTCAAATACTTTTGGGTCTTTTAATTATAATAAATCATCAACAACAACTTCCTCTCCTTCAACAGATCCTATGGCAAAATTACTTACTAGACTTAGATCTCGTACTCGAATTTCTATGGTTATTTTTGGTGCTGTAATGATTCATTTAACAATTGGAACATACCATACTTTTGGTTAATTTAAATAAATATATTTTTAATTTAAAAATTTTTGGAGTTGGAAAATAAATTTTCGAAGAAAAAAAAGTATTTTTTTACCAATTAACAAAGATTATTAATTTTAAAATATTTTTCCTTTTCTCTATTTTATAAAAATTTAATTAAAACAATAAAATATCCAAACATTTCAAGGTAATATGTTACCTTACATGGCTTCTTATATGAATAACTTTACTGATCCAACTGTTAAAATTGAACATTTAATTTGGATACCTACATTTCAGGGTGATAATTTTTTAATTAAAATTACAACCTTTTTTAAATTCTTGTTAAGGTTGTTTTCCTTTTGCAATGATTATTGGTGGATATTTGGCTAGAAAATTTGGTCCAAGAATAGCTGCTGGGATTGGTTGTTATACTATGTGGTAAATTAATTTTTAGGAGATTTATTAATATCCGAACATTTACCGTAAATATTCTGATAGAAGCACCCTTTTTATTTGAAGCATCCTTTTGAGTTGTTTATGAAATTACACGCCCATTTAGAATTACCCCCATAATAGTTACCTTTAGTATCAGGTTGAAAAATAAATATCCAAACCTATAATATTCAAAAAACTAACATTCTCTACTTTAAATTCCAATTTTTCAGTGCAAGTGTATTTTTAGCTGGATGGGCAATTCAACATTCCTATTATGCTTTTTTACTCACTTATGGTTTAATGTTTGGATTAGGCCAAGGAATTGCTGTAATTATTTTAATTTAATTAAAATAAATATTTAAAAATCTATTAAGTATGTAATTGCTGTATCTTGTGTTATAAATTGGGCACCCAAAATGGTTGGGCTAGGTTCTGGTATTGTAGCAGCTGGGTTTGGGATTTCTTCTTCCATTTTTGCTCCGATTCAGGTACTTGAGAAAAACTCTTTTTTAACTGAAATATTTTCTTTTAAAGACAAGACTTATTAATCCTCACAATGTTGCCCCAACGAGTGAGGGATATTTTAATGATCCTGAACTTTTGTAAGTGAAATTTATTTAAAATAATTATTTTAAATAAATTTTTTATAGAAGTAGAGTTCCGGGAATTTTTACAACTTTAAGTATTGTCTTCTTTATAATGCAATGTATTGGACTTATTTTTATTTGTGATCCACCAGCAGAGGTAAAATAAATTATTAAGTTGTTGATTATCCTTAAATCATCTCTCTAATATTTTGGCAATAAACTTCTAGCTTAAATCAAAAATAACCGAATTTTAAAATAAAATTAAAATTCCACCCATTGACATGTCTATTTTAAAGTAATTCTCGAATACTAGAGATCGTGCCGGGCCAGGTCTTGGCATCCGATCATGCATTTTATTGGGCATGTTAGTGTTTTGGACTAGAGGTCTTGCCAGCCCTGAACCATGCAGTTTCCCATACCTGCTCTTTTTTTAATCCGATCTCCATCTCTTTCAATTTTCACAATTTTACAAAAAATAATATACCAATTTAATAAAATAGTTTGCTCGCCGTTTCCTCGTTCATGATTGTACTTCTTTAATTGACATGGCTTGGCTTTCAAAACGCCGATCACATTGGCTAGCTTCAAATGGTCAATTTATATGGATTTTTAAAGTGATTAATTGTGTAAATATATTTTAATCTTTAAAAAACAAAAAAATTAGAAAATTAATTTTTTAATCAAAAATTAATATTTTTTAAAGGTCCTCCACTTCTTTCAAGTGGTTGGGCACAGGCAAAACTTGGCTTAACTAGGGTAGAACAATTTGGACGATATCAATATTCAAAGTAATTAAAAATTGATTTAAAAAATAATTATTTTAAATTTTTAAAGATTATCAGTAAATGACGAAGATGACCAAAAAAGTATGACCCCAGATAAATTAACGGTATTTAATTAAATTTAATGAAATTTTACTAAATTTGAATAATATGGTGGCATAATTCCCCAGATTTATTTGAATTACTTACTGATTGCCTCCGGGTCATGTCGCCAGGCATGATGAATAGCCAGGGGCTGTCAGGCATTCAAATGCCATTGACCTAAACTGAGTCCATGGAAAACTTATTTAACCACCATAATTAGGTTTATTTTGTTAGGACCTTGAACATTCTCTAAAAGAAGATGGCAACTTAACTAATTCATTTCCTACACCACCCAATGAATCAGTTGATTCTGATGAATTGGAGATTGAAAAACAAGTAAATAATAATTATATTTTTAATTAAATATTTATTTATTTTTTAATTTTAGGGCCTTCCAATTTCTTTTGATCCATATCAAATGTTACAATCCTCAACTTTTGTTTTTCTTTTCATTTCTCTCTTTTGTTGCTCTTTTTATGGAAATTTCTTTTATAATCTATATAAAGTAAATTTTAAAAACATTAAATTATCTGGAACCAAAATATTTAAAAATGATTAAGAAAATATTAATATGAAGCTAAGAGTTTGTCATTTTCGAATCGAGACTTTTTCGAGTCTCTAGGATAGGATAAATAATCCATATTATTAAATCCAATCAATTACAGACATTTGGCGAGACTTTTATTGAAGATGACTTTTTCTTAGCAATGGCTTTTAGTCTCGGTTCCATTGCAAATGCCATTGCAAGAGTTGGTTGGGGATTACTTACTGATCGGACAAGTTTTCAGGTGGCTATCTTAAATTTATCCCCTTCTTTAAATTTTAAAAATTAAAGACATCTCTTTGTATGGCAACATCTTTGGCAACAGTTCTTTTACTTACAATGCCCCTTACAGCACTTGCAGGACGTTATGTTTATCTTTTATGGGTACCATTTTTGAAACTAGATCCCCGACTTTTTTCCTTATTTTTAGTTAATTTTAATGTTTATTTGTTTGGCAGCAACTCATGCCCTTTTTATCACAGCAATTGTTCGTTGTTTTGGTTCACAACATAAAATTATTAATTATGGGTTTTTAATTCTTTCAACGGTAGAATTTAATTCTTTTTAATTTATATTTTTTATTTTTAGACTCTTAGTGGTATTGTACTTGCTATTGGTAGTGAATACTTTCTACATTCAATAGGATATAATTGGGCTTTCATTCTAACTGCTTGTTTTCCATTTATCGGTAGAAATTTAATTTTCCATGAAAACTAATATTTTTATTACTTTTTAGCATTTCTTCTCACTTCTGCGATCCGCATTACTCCACAAGGTCATTTGATTGTCTCGAAATGAATATCTTATAAACTCCAACTGATTAACTTACAAACAGTCATAATTCTTTAAACTTCTTTTCTCTCTAGCCATATCTGTTCTTTGCCCTGTGATGTTTTTGTGATAATCTTTTAACTATATTTTTATATCTCAGTTTAATTGCTTTTGCATATTATATATTTTTATATATGGTATCTTGTATGTATCTTTTTTCATGATATTATTCAATATTAACTTAATTAATGTCAAGCTTATATTTTTTTGTTCAAGTGTAAAAAAGTTCTAAGAAAATTTTATAATGTAGCGAGTGACCTCCAATCTCTGTATAATTAATCAAATTTTTTTTATCAGTGTTTTACCAATAAATACTACATAAAAATTAGAAAGTTTGGAAATTTGTGAGTACTCGTAAATATAAAAGTAATGACAGCACCAAAATTTTTTGTAAAATAAGTGGCTAAACTAATATATTTAAAAAAAATTAATAAAAGAGAATGTTAGAAAATAAATTTAAATAAAGATATAAAAAACTGACCAATCCATTCATATATTGAAGTGAATAATAGAAAAAATGAGCACAAAAGAATGAGCAAAAGGATGAATGTTAAGAAAGGCGGTCCCAAATTTTGTGCAATTTTTAGTTTAACCCGGGACTTTTTGGTAATGCAGAGAGTAACAACTGGGAACCGCCATTAATTTGGTATAAAAAGAAAAAGAGTGGTAGCTAAAAATTTTTTAAGGTTTTCTAAAAAATCATCAAAAAACCCAGGACTTAAATTTTAAAAGACAAAGTGACTAGAACAGTAAAAATCACAGAAAGTATAATTAACGCTGATATAGATTTTTTTGTTGCCGAAGATGGGACCTAAAAATAAAAATAGGTATAAAAAATGTAAAAAATATTTTATTAATTTACCTCAGAAACACAATTTTCTAATTCTTCCAAATTAAGATTTTCAATAATACAAATATAGATTTTTCTAAAAAATAAAAAGAATATATTTTTCAGAATTATTATAAAAAATTGCTAAAAATTCTTTAACGTATGTTTAGGGAAAATTGACTTCGAATTGTATTTCTTATGGAAAAGTGGTTAAACAAAATTTACGGAACCGCATCTACGGATACTAAGTTCCAGGCACACCCTGACACCAAAAAATGTCAAATATTAAAATAAGTCTAATCATAAAAATATATCGGGTCTGTAAACGTCGGTCCTATCAAAAAAACACAATTATTTTCGTGGGCAGAAAAAAATAATTTAAACATTAAAAACAATTAGTCCCAATTCTTAGAACTACTAACTTTTTTAAACATTAATTTAAAATTTTAATTTATTAAATAACCTGTCAATGGAATCCTTTTTAGTTTCATCTCCATTCATTACACGATTATAACGAATATATAAATTAAAAAGTGTATCATTCTTTGCCAATTGTTTTGCCAAATTATTCATCTCTTTTGCATCAAAAGTCTTGAGTCCATAAACTTCACTCATTGAATATTCCAAAATTGTTTTTATTTGATTAGAACCTTTTTTATTTAATTCATCCAAATTAACATAAAATGTTCTTTTTAAAGAAGATAATTTTAAATTTAAATTTTTTTAAAAACCTAATATCTTTTATATCAAAATTATTTTTGTCATAATCAAAAACACGAAAAGCTGGATTATTTAAATCAAACATTGGAGTTATTGCCGGGTTTAAAAACATTCGTTGTACTGGTTTTCCATTTGAATCCTTTTTAAAAAAAATAATTTAAAGAATATATTTTTTAGTTGCTTATTTTTTTTTGTAGATTTTCAAATTCTTTTTAAATAAACAAGACGGATTTTGGTTGAACGGCTATGCTGATCGAATGGATTGGACAAAACAGAGTGGAACCGCTTTTAAAATTTAACGATTGTCTATTTTTCGATTTAACACATTCAAAATTATTATTTTTGGTTAGAAATTGTCTTTCCCAACAAAATTAATGCAAAAAAAAAATCTTAAAATAACGCCGATTTGTTGCGAACCCGAGATAGTCAGCTTATAAAAAGATAACCGTTTAATCCTAGTTTTTAAAAAAGGACATTAAACGAGGTTTTTAAGAATTAAAAAATCAAAAAATTTTGTTATCAAAGAAACTCCAAAAACAACTTTTAAAAAATAAAAAAACCTTCAAAACTCTAAAAGTATCCGTATGCAAATGTCCAAATAACATAAAACCAATAGAATCTGCATATTTTGTAAACAAATCAATTAATTTTCTATTATATTGTTTTGGCATTTCCACTTGCCATTCTGTTTTGTTTGAATTAAAAACATAACCTACAAAATTAAAAATTTTATTAGAATTTTTATTTAACGCACGAATACTACCCCCAGGTGGAACGTGTCCAACAATATTTATTTTTCTATTTTTTAATTTAATTTCAGCCAAATGTTTTTCAATAAATTCAAATTGGCCAGTTGGGTCGTCTGGGTTTGTAAAATTTTGAATTGCACTATTTAGTACATAATAAATATTTGTATTTAAAACTAAATATTCTGAACCATCCAATGGAGATTTAAAATAATAATATCCACCACGCAGAAAAGTTTCCTTAAAAATTAGTTGATAGAAAAATTAGAATGTTTTTGGATTAAATGATTTATTTCATAATTAAAAATTAGATTTTAGAAGAAAATGGTTGGTATCAGATATGGGTATTTGAAATTTTGTGCCTCAGGGCATTTTCAAAATTAAGCAAAAACTCATGTTTCGGAGACATTATCCCGAGCTATTGGTCGGAATATTTTTATTCATTTCGAAACCCCCCAAAATTTGCCTGTTAGAAAATTTCAAAATAATTCTATTTCGACCCTGTCTCTTATTTTAATTAGTATTTTTAATTTTGATAATTCCGATTAGTCAGAATAATCGAAAAAAGTAGAGTTTAATCTCTGTCAGACTTTCTATTAATTTTTTATAAATTTTCATTTAAATTAAAGAACCTTTGGTTTATCACCAATCCATCCCTTCCAAAGATCATAAACGCCTTGATACATCCCCAACTGCTTTGCATCATCAGGGAACGAATTAGAAGGTTCCATATCGTGATTGCCCAAAATAGGGATGACCAAAACATCAGAAAATCGTTTTTTTATTGCATCGGTGACAATCTTCATTGTATTAATAAATTCTAAAAAAATAAATTCCAACTCCAACTCCAAAAAACGTCCAAAAATGAAAAAATAAACCTTTTTCCGTGTATTTTATATGAGCTGCAGTATCACCAGTCCATATAATAAAATCAGGTTTTGGAATATGCCTCTTTGCCTCATCTAACATAAAATCTACCAATGCCTAAAATTTCAATAGAAATATTTTTTTAATTAAAATTTTTGGAATGGGTGAAATCCATGTCTAGAAACTAGCTTAGAAAATAATAATTTAAATAATCTGACAGAAAAAACTTTAGAGATAAAAATTTTAAATTAATTTTTTAATTTCTCATTTTTCCAATTTTCAGTAAGCTAAAATAACCTTCCCTACAATTTTTGAATTATTCTACGAATAATTCAAAAAATTTAAAGAAAAATAAAATACCGGTGGAGAGTCACAATTGTGATCACCATATGTCCCAATAGCAGCAACTTCTTTTCCTGCGTCTCTGGCCTCTTTTGGTGTTTCATTTCCACTATTTTCATCCAAATGACACATTGCTGATCTATTCCCATTTTTGTTGTATTTTTCATCAATGTGTATATCAGTTATAAGAAGAAATTTTCCATTTTGATTGGAATTGGAAGAAGCAGCAAAAGAAAATAATAATAAAATTGAGAGAAGCGAAAAATACATGGGGAACCAGAAGACGCAGGTATCCTTCTGTAAACAAAAAAGCTTTTTTTATAAGAACAAACGTTAAAAAAGGCCAAAAATCACGTCTAAAAGCTAAAAATTCATCTTTTTAGTAAAAAAATTTTCAGCGCCTCAGGCGAAAATTTTGGGTTTTAGAGTGCCGAAGGCAGTTAAAAGAAAAGTTAAAAGTTAAAAAAGCTAAAAGGATTAGGTATCTAAATAATTCTAAACAAAAAAGGATTCTAGGAAATAAATTATTCCCTCATTGTTTTATAGAGCTCAAGACTCAAATGGTCTTACATGACATATACTTAAAAAGGGTAACACGAGAAGAGTAACTTACTCTGTGCTCTCTAACTTTCGACTTTTTAAGAATTTTAATTTTAATCAAACTTATAAAGACTAAAAAAAGAAAAGAATCTTCAAATTAAATTAACCTTCGACCTTCAAAATTAAATAATAAATTAAATGAAATTTAATTCTGTTTTAAATTATAAAATTTTAATGCGTTTAAAATGCTAAAAATAATTGTTTGGCAAACAAGAGAAAATTACTATAATTTTAAAATAATTTTAAGTGACACTCTCGTATGATTGTAAAATCAATTAATCGACATCATCCACGTTTGAGTTTTATTAACACGTATTAATTTTTAGTCCATTGGAAATAGCAACAATAAAATGGGAAATGTTTTGGGGTAAGGAATTAAATATGTAGAGATTATAAAATATAAAATGTTTTTGAGAGTGCACATATTTTATTGTTCAGTAAATGTTTTATTCGAGAGTCAATATCATTTTTATATTGATAATCGTGATATTAAAAAAATAATTTTAGAATTTGAATGAATAAAACAAATTTTAAAGGAATTTTCCTTATGGGGCAAAAGTCAGAATCGAGGAAAAGTTACTTACTTTAATCTTTGATTTTTTCAATTTCTGAGATTTGATGTCTTTTCATTTTCGTTTTTCAAATTTATAAATATTAAAAAGTTGTATTTCGTTGATTTCGTTGAGTTGTCTTAAAATTTATGAATAAGATGAATAAACCAAAAAAATGAAAAATATTAAAAGAATGCTAGAAATTTCTCAAAAATGTTATTTATTTTAGAAATTAGCTGAATAAACAATTCTTATTTAATAAATTTTTTTTTAGATTTATTTTCATGTAATATTATATTTAATATTTATTTTTATTTTATAAAACTACATAAAGTACTTTAAAAAATAAACAAAATAATGTATATTTATAGAACTAAACATCTAAAAAATTAAAAAATCCCCAAATAAAAAAATCCAAAAAAAATCCTCAATATTTGGATTCTAAAAAACAACGCCAAAATTCTATGGCGCACGGCGTCACTCAAAAAATTATTGAATTATTACTCCCTTCTCCTCCCTCCCTTCTGTCACACTTCTAACTTACCTCTTAAATTCTTATATTTATTTTATTAATTTTTTAAAAATTTTATATGTATATTTTATTAAATTTTATATTTTTTATTTGATCAAAAAATTGTTTTTATGGTCAATTGGAATGTATAAACCATAACTTTTTAACCATTATAAACCATAATTTTTTACAAAAGAGTAAATTGTTCATTGCCAACTTTTTGACTACCTATTTTTAAATTTAAGAAATACATTTAAAAAATAAAATGTTATCAAAATTTCGACATAAACCAATTATTTTATTTATTTTTAAATTATTGATATTATTTAAAATTGTTTTTTGTTACGATGAAATTAAAGAAATTGAAAAAGAAACTTCAAAATTATTACCAATAAAAGAAGTAACAAAACTTGAACAAATAAAAACAATATATGAATGTTTTGATGAATTAGAAAAAGATACTAATGGTCAATTAGAAGTAAAATTGCTTGATATTTTAAAAGAAAGTGTTGATAATTTAAAAAAGAGAAGAGGGAATATTAAAAAAAGTTTTAAAAAAATTAAAAAAATAAATAACCTAATTTTAGACCAATTTATAAATATTGAAAAGTTTATTAAATTAAATATTTATTTGAAAAAAGAAATGGAAGAAAAGAAAAATAAAGAGGGAAAAATTAAAAAATTAAATTCAATAATTGAAAAATTAAAAAAATTTAATTTTGATGTTTTATTAAAAGTTCGACACATTTGCCTTGATTTAGATAATTATTTCTTTACTGAAATAAAAAGAAGTTGCACGGCCTATTTGCACTTACAACGATAATTATGCGAGGAATTTCGATAAATTGTTAAAACCCAGGAAAATAGAAGTTGTATTTTTAATTGTAATTAAATAATTTTTAAATATTGGTTTATTTTGAGTTATTCAAAAATAAAAAAAATTTATTATTATTCGCAATATTCTAAATTTTTAATTTTAAAGTGGCTGAAGAAATTAATTTTAATTTAATATAAAATTATACTTATAATTTTTTTAAATTTAAAAAAAAAATTTTTTTTTTAATTTAAGTCAGATAAAAAAGAAGAAAAGGTCAAATTATCAAAAGAAAAAGAGAAAACCCTAACTAAAACAGTCATTTGTGAAATTAATTCAAAAGAAATAGAGATGGATAAACTTAAAAATTGGAAACCGGATGATGAGTATATTTCTGAATTGGGGGGAAATCTTTTGATGAAATTTAATGAAAGCACATCTAGCACGGCAAAATTTAAAGAATGGGCAAATAGAATTTTAACAAAAAACGAATTAAATGGAGAAATTGGCCGTAACAAACAGAAATTTGCTAAATTATAAATTTGAGTTTAGTGTTTATATATTAATGTTGCCTTATTAAAAATTTATTTTATGATGTATTTATGAATAGCTAAATAATACTTTTTAATTATTTAGCTTTTGATTTATTTTTAAATTATAAAATCAGAGTCTGAGAGGCAACATTGATATTAAACAATTTAAAATTATTTTTCACAGTCAGAAAAATTAAATCTAAATTAACCATTCATAAAAGGATGATAGACCTCAATTTGTGTTTTATTTAGATTATAATTTTTCAGATGTTTTTATTTTTCATTATGTTTATTTTAACCTTAAAAGATTTACATTTTTTAAACAATTGCCTATGTAACTTCTCATTTTATTAAAAAAATTTTTTTACTTGCTATCTCTCTTGTTTTTTAAGATATTTGTATTGAAATCCTCCCGACTTTGCCCAACCCTTGTACATATTTTTTCTCTTCAAGTATTATTTATCTTTTGGATAAAATTTAAGTATTATAATTTACAAATTTTGGGGCAAAAATATTTTATAAAATATTTTTTAACAATTATTTTCTGACAGATTATAGTTTTTGAAATAATTCTAATTTTATTTACAACAAAAATTTAATCTTCCACAATTCACCTAGAGTCAGACCACAAAAATTTAAAATTTATTTTAAATTTTAATTATGTTTTGTTTAAATAAAATAAATAAATATTTAAAATTTTACAAGTGAAATATTTTAAAAATATTTTCTAAAAATAATGAGAATAAAAATAAAATATATTTTTTTAAATTAATAACGAATACGCCAGGCTCTTTTTTTTTATTTTAAGACAAAATACCGCAAATCTTTATTTTAAGAAGCTTTAGTCGAATCCTTTCAAATAAAAGAAATTAATAGAAATTTCAAATAAAAGAAACTAAAAAACCCAAAAAAATCTGCAGAAATTAATATAGAATTTTTTTTATATTAAATCGGACAAAGAAAATAATATTTTAATAAATAAATATTTTATACAAAATATTTTTCTTTCATTTTTTTTAAATTCTAAAAATTAAATTTTTCTTCCAAATATTTCTTTTTAGACAAATTAGATTTAGATGAACATTTTTTGTGTTATTCTACCAAAGCATATCCTCAGCTGGCAATGTTCTTCTCATTTTTTATTTTAATTTTAAATATTCTTCAATTTAATATTTTATTTAAAAAAATAAAATTTCTTTTTATATTTCAAAAGATTTGACTGAGGATTTTATTAAATGGTAGGATTGGATTTTTTTTCAGAATAAAAAAATATCAGAATAAAAATATATTTAAATTTTATTTTAATTTTAAATTTATTTTTATTTTTTATTTATCCATTTAACCAAAATTTTTCTACATTTTAATTTTAACGCTCCAATTTCCATTTATTTTATTCACAAGTTAAAAGCACTTATATAAAAATATTTTTTATCTGTAAAGATTGTCTTGTCAATTTATATTTTTGTTAAAACCAAATTTACATAAATTATTGTTGACAATATTTTCTGTCATTTGACTTTTTTACTTTAAAATAAATTGTTTGGTTAAATATTTTTGAAAAATACTTAAAAATTAAATTAAATAAGAATGACTGTTAATAAACCTGTGAATTTGTATCAAATATCCCCTTAAGGCAAAAGCTCCTAAAATTTAAAAAATGAAGCGTTTGTTTAAAAATGTGTATTGAAATTTAATTTTAATTGTTTTGCTTCGATTTCAAATTTTGAAAATTATTCATATTTTGAAGCAGCGTTGGTTTTTCTAAAAATTTTCTAAAACATTTTCTAAAAATTTGATTTTTAATTAAAAAATATTTTTTTATTTCTATTCAATGAATAAGGTTGATCAAATGTAAATAATTGTTCATCCAAAATAAATAAAAATCTAAACAATATTTAATTGGTTGCCTTAAATAGAACAAAATTGTGAAAAACATTTAAAGAAATATTTAATAATTTCTCTCATAAATAGGAAATTTTTATTTTTGGTAGTTATGGGAGTAAATGTTTATTTTTACAAAATTTACATTTTAAAATAAATTTTATAATTTTTTATTTAACAAAAATAAAATCAATATTTTCAAGAAATATTTAAAAATAATTATTTTTAAAGTTTTTTTATTGTTAATTATAATTGCTTGGTTTAGGCAGAATATTTTTAAAATACTTATAATTTGCCTTTATTTTCCCCAAGACTAAATTTTAAAATATGTAATTTTTTTGTATTTAATTTAATCTTTTATTTAATCTTTTATTACAACTAAAATAAACATTATTTTACTAAATTTAATTTTTTAATTTATCTTTTTTAAATTAAATAAAATTCTTTTTTGTTTGTTTATAGATTAAAAACAACCATTAATCGCCTAATCATTTCTCAAAAACTTTTTTTTTCTAAATTTTGTTGCGCTATTTTAATACTTTTTATTTCGTATTAATTTTTGATCTTTGAGCATTTTCTCTAAAAAATTTTTTTTTGAAAAATTATTTACATAAAATATTTTTAAGATTTACTTCAAAATATAATAAAAATTATTTTTATTATCATACAAAATTGCCCTAAAGTTATTTAATAAAAAGAAAAACTTAAAAAGGTGAATCATGGCAACTGCTCGTTTTAGACAAACAAATGAAGGTAAAAATAAATTTTAAATTTAATTTTATAATTTTTGAAAACTTTCTTGTTGTAAGGGTATTTCTTAAAAGGTCTCTTTAGCGATGTAGGGGATGTTCTATTTTTATTTTAAAATATTTTAAAATAAATTTAATAGATTATCGGAGTGCATTTTCCTATTTTGATGTAAATAAAGACGGTCATATTACTGTTCAAGAATTGGAGACAGCAATGAATAAATGTGGAGTTTATCCAACTAAATTAGAATTACGAATTATTATGAATCAAATGGATAAAGATAGTAAGTTTTAAAAATGTTGGAATTTATGGAAATTTTTTGAAAAAAAATTTTTTTAGAAAATGGCCTAATAACTTTTGATGAATTTTCTTCAATGATGCGTACCCAAGAAAAAGCACAAATTTCACAAAGAATACAAAGTCAAAAACGTGTAATAAATTTAACAAATGAACAGCCAGAAATACGGCAAGAATTACGTGCTCAATTTCGACTTTTTGATAAAGTAAATAAAAACCTATAATTTAATTTTTGTTAAAAATATTTAATTAATTAAAAGGACAATGATGGTTTTATTTTACCTGAAGAAATGAAAAAATTGATAAGTGAACTTCGATTGGGAAAAAACTTTCCGGAAAGTGTTGTGGATCAGGTAAGAACAAAACAAAGAAAGAATTAGCCTTAATTTGTTAAAATTTTTATTTTTAGCTATTTTTGGAAGCAGACGCAGATGGTGATGGAAAGATAAGCTTTGAAGGTTTTTTTGAGAATTATTTATGTAATAATTAAATATTATTTTTTTAGAATTTGTTATGGCAGTAATTTAAAGAAAAAAAAAGAAAAATATGTAAAGATACTCATCAAAATTATTAAAAAAATTATTAAAAATCATCAAAATTAATTAATCAGACCTATATCTTATATTGGGCATTATAAAAAACATTTTATTAATTAAATATTTTCTAACAAAAAAAAGTCTGAGTATGAGGTCTGATTTTAATATATTTCATAAAGCAATTAAATATTTAAATGTCAACCATTTTTCTAATAAAAAAACTTGAAAAAATTGAAAAATTTTTATTTTAAAAACTAAAAATTAAATAAATATTTTTAATAAAAAAAGTATTTTTGTCTCTTTATTATTCCTTATATTGACATATTATGAAAGATTTTTAATAGTAAAGGTAATGAAAGTATATCGCACATACCTAGAACAAATAGTGAAAAGCTAAATCAATATAAAAAAGAGGGAATTTGTCTTTCCCTGGCCATTTCAATAAATTAAAAATATTTTTTAAAGATAAATTTAAACATTTTTAAATTATATAAATAATGTCTTAAATATTACATATAATTTATTTTGAAATTAAAGATAAGAATTCGATAGACGAGAATTCTACCTATATTTTCTATTAACCCCAAAATAATTAAGAAAATATAATTTTGTAGGATAACCTTTATTTAAGTAACAAACATTCTTAAATTAATTTATTTTACTAATATTTGTGTAGATTTTCTTAATTATTCACCTCCATCTACTTAATTTATTTCTAGAATTTTTATTAACCTTTTCTAACAACTTTACTTTAATTTTTTTATTATATGTTTTAATGGCTCCAACAAAACGTAAGGCACATAATTCAACAGATCGTCCATCTTCTTCAATATCTAATATATCCTCTTCTTCCAAATCATCAAAATCATCTACACCTAAACCAAAACAGCAATCATCCTCTCCTACCAAAAAAAGTATTTATAAAAGAAGAGGTCAAAAATTTGTTGTAGAAGATTCAGAAAATGGGGAAAAGTCTGTAAATTATTTTATTTATTTAATTGAGAAATTTTTTAATAAATAGCACATTCCTTTATTTCTACTCTTAAATCACCGGGGAATTTCCTAGGATATAGTGTCCCTAGGTAATGACCGGTCCCCCGTGGGCATTATAACTGAATCCTGCTAATATTTTCTAATTAGATTCAAACCTTGTGCAGTAATCAAAGAAGGAAAACTTGTTGATTTGGAATTAGAAGGCAAGAAAAGTAAATATTATTTAATTAATTTTTAATATTTTTTGGCACAATTTAGCAATAATTTGAGGAATTGAAAAATATAAACTTTAAATTTCTACAAATTGCCTCAACAAAATGTCATTCGAATATTCATTTAATAATTTTATTAAATTAAAATATTTAAATTAATTAATCGGAAAAATAATTCCAGACAAAATTGTTCGTCGAATTTTGAAAGAAACAAAAGGAAATACAACAATTTACAAAAAGAGAAGGAGAAGATAAACGAATTGTACCATTTTTTCGACAAGCTTCTATTTTTAGCAATTTTCATCCAGTAACGTTTAATGTTGGTTCTCGTGTTTTTTGTTGTAATGAACAATTCTTTCATTTTTGCAAGGTCCTTAAAAATTAATTTTTCCATTTTTCCTCTTCCAATTTTTAAAGGCAATTGCTTTCGGAGATCATTCAATTGCTGAAAAAATAATGCAAACAAAATCCCCAAAATCTCAAAAACTTCTTGGAAAACGAGTGGAAAGTTTTGACCATTCCCGATGGGAACCATTTTCTATATTAGTAAGTTTATTGTCAAATCTGTCAAAAAATATCTTTTAAAGGCAATGGTTATTGGATTAATGAGAAAATTTCAACAAAATGAGTCAATCCGTTCAGAATTATTAGCTACAGGAGATGCTGAATTAATTGAAGCTAGTCCGTTCGATGCAAAATGGGGGGCTGGAAAGGGAGCAAATCAGATTATTGCTGGAGAGAGTTGGGGAGGACAAAATCATTTAGGTAAATAAAATATAGAATCCCGGTGGAAGCCCTCTCTAATTTTAGTCCTTTTTCACAAATAAAGCCCTTTCTTCCCAAAAATATTTAAAGCCAAAACTCCAATTTTTGCCATCAAAAATACTTTTCTATAATTTTAGGCCGTATTTTAATGGCTGTTAGAAATCAATTAATTTCTCCAGATCAAAATGAAGGAAACTCTGAACCTTTAATTAATTCTAATAATTCTCTGAGTTCCTCTCCAATTGCTGAATTTGCTACATCTAAAGAACTTTGTTTGGCTAATTCGCTTATTAATGAATTTGGAATTGGTGCAAAATAAATAAAAGGAATTTTTAAAATTAGAAATGAAAACTAATTTATTTAATTTTTTATTTTTAAATTAACATAAGTCTAATTCTTTAAAATTTTATTAAATTATTAAATAAATATAAAATGGTTATATTTTTACATTTTTAGATTCATTTAATTTTCTTTCAATAAAATCACACAGTTGAGGTTAGGGCCATCGGTAACTAAAAATATATTAATTATTTATGTTATTTTTAATAAGAATTTTTAACAATAATAAATTAGAACATATAAAAAGATTATTTCCCCTTCACTATACCCGAAAAATTTAAAACATTTAATTACTTGTGTTGGACTAATTGTTGATTTTAAACTTCTCCTTTCTAAAGGTACTGGCAATTTTTGTTTAGAAATTTGATTATTATTTTTATTTTGCTGTGGAGGTGATTGAAAAGTTCGAGAAGAAATATCTTGTCGAGGAGGCTGATCGTAAGAAATAACTATTTCAGAATTAATTCGATATTGTCTCTCTGCCTGAGAATCCAACGTTCCATCATTCGGTATTGGAGGAATGATTATATGCTTAAAATAATTAATGAGATATTATGTTCAGGTGATATGTTTTTAAATTTTATACTCTATTCTAGAAGAAAGCTTTATTTTTATATCTGGCACTAAGATTTTTCACCCTTTTCTTATACATGTTAAGATTTGGGTAACTAGTAGTTGGACAAGATAAAAGAATATTTAAAAATATAACTTGAGGTATGGAAATGCCTTGAGGTACTTCTAAAGGTTTCTGTGGCCTTGCTAAAGATGAAATTTCTGATTCTACTTTTTTCCTTCTTCTTGGCATAATCGGAGGTGCTAAACTTTGTATTCTATCTTTTGTATTTATATTTGTATAATTATGTTCAGAATTAGTCATTGGTGGCCAGTAATCACTTTCATGATCAGACCAGTGCGTTTGCGGAGGTAAAGGCATTGGTGGACGATGTCTTAACCTTGTTTGTGTTAGATCAGTATTTTCATGATGTGTAGCTAAGGAACAGAGTGATGAGCTTGAATTTTTCCGACGCCTGGAAATTTTGAAAATTTTTTATCATAGTAGGTAAAGTAGTTTTCTATCTATATATTATTATTCACCTCATTCCTGTAGAATCTTGGTAATGGTGACAACGAGGACATTGATAACGATAATTATATTTTCGGCCATGTTCCCTGCCACAGTTTCTGCATGTTGGTCTATTAAGAGACATTTTTGTTTTATTTACTAAAAAATAAGGAATCTAGCATAGTTACGTTAACTATCCCAGTTAATAATTTAATTATGAGTTAAAACAGAATTATAAGGTTATAAACCTATAACAATATGAAGAATTAGCTCTACGAAATCTGTTCGGTATATCATGGCTACGATAAAATTCATCATCATTTTGTCGCTGAAAAGGTCGATCTATAGCAGATCTAGATCTAGGTACATCAAAAGGAGGAGAAAAACTATCACGATATTGGGTTGGCGGAGCTAAATATTTATTTGAGTTTATGTAGACATTCTCTTAAACGAATAATTGCCTGAGGCTTCCTGAACAAATCTCTCCATTGGTGTTTTTTGTTTATAAAATTGCTGTTTTGGTGGTTGTTGTGGCATTACTCGTTCTGGTGATGGAAGAGGTGGGACAGGAATTGTACGAGTTGGGGGAACATCTGTATGTCTCAAAGGAGGTTGTTGTCCAGGTGGAGAGACAGCAGGGAATTGGCTGGCAGGAGGCCGTTGAATCCCTCGATGTGGTTGGATTTTCTGTCCTTTTTGTATTTGATTTAAGTCAATTCTTTTATCAGGATCGCCAAAATCTTGAAAGAAATTTTAAAAATAATTTAATTTGTAAAATTGCCTTGCTCATTTTGAGGTGCTTCTCGTTCTCTATGAAACCTTTGATATTTTCTTCTCCTGGCGTAATACTCAAGTTCTTCCAACATTCGTTGATGAAAAGCAATGACGACAACAAAACAATAAATCTTTAACAGAGAGAAAAATAAAAATATTTTTACTTAATACATATTAATATAGTTAATTACAAACATTTAAGAAAACTCCAAACATTTCTATTATTGTAAGCATTAACCAATAATCTCGAACATCTCCAGCCCACCACATTATACAATACGCAATAGATGTAAGTATTGAAGCACACATTGTAACCATCCAGGGGACCAGAAGGAAGCGTGACCACTAAACGATTTGATCAAAATATAAGGTTAATCTGGGTTTAGAAATTCGGACGATAAATAGGGCATAATACAATGAATAATTTAAATTATTTACCGTATGAACACCATATATCATCATGATGGAGGTAAATAGAAGAAAGAATGCAGCTATCAAGCATAATATTTGAATGATAAAAAGCCCTAAATGTAATTTTAAATTATTTAAAAGTGTATGTTTAATTTTTGTTTAATAGCTTTGTTCGTCTTATTAATAATATCAAAAGAATTTGGACAAAAATAAATTAGTTTCAAAATTTTTCTTAATCCTAACATGTATAATAACGCTCTTCTGGTGACTGCCAATAACTTTCGTAATATGTCGGAACATCATAACGGCCATAAGCATTGTAATTAGGCAAAAGTGTATTTGCAGCACGATCTTTTTCGTATTTTATTGCTGCCAATTGCCATCCAAAAATTGATAATTGCACAATACTGTAAATCTATTGTACAGGTTTAGGTATATACTAGAGAGTTATTTTGTTATTATAAGTTTGGATGGAAAGGTTTGCAGGACGATATTTTTCTTATTTTATTGCTGCCAGTGGAAAGGTTTTTTAGTTTAGTTAACTATACCCACAAATTTTCTTCGGAAACTTCCCTTATATAAAATTCATCAAAGGATTAGGAATCTGGAATTTAAAAAATAGAACGATAATTTTATTGGATAACGATTACAGAAAATAATTGCAAAATATAAGGACACTTAGAAATTTTTAAGAATTAAGTAATGTAGGAAATAAAAATTTTATGTGCTTAAAATTATTAATTTAAGACGAACAAAGTTTTAAAACAAATTTTAATTGTCAATAACCCTCAATAATAGCCGAAGTTCTAGCTGTAGATGCACCCACACATGGGCAATAATATTCACATTGAAGATTGGATTGTGCCATAACAACATGCTGACATTGAGCAAGTACACTAAATTGCCATCCAAAAATTGCTAATTGGGCAAGGGCATAAATCTTTAAACGAGGAGTTTTTGGAATTTTTAATAAATAAGAGACTGAATTTTCAGATCAGAAATTAAGAGATATAAAAAAGAAGTTCGTAATTATATAATTAAAAAAAAAGAAAATTTCTAAGTGTCCTAAATATTTTAACGAAAATTTTAAAATAATAATTAAAATATTAAAAAACAAATCTACTTACCGTTGACCAAATTCCAATTGTAACCACAGCATCTTTTAAGCTTAAACAACAACAAGGATTACAAGCCATTCTCCTTTTTTGATTTTTATTTTGAATAAATTAAAATAAATTAAATAGTCTACATCTTTTTAGAATTTAATAAGTTAAACTTATTATTTTAAAGATATTTATGTATTAAAACTTAAAAAATATGAATGGAAAAAAATTTTTGAAAAATTTGTTTGTTTTCCATTATTTAATGACTAATAAATTCGGATGGTTTTTAATAAAATTGTCATTGAATGTTTTAGAAATACATAAAAATAATGTGAAGGAAATTTTTGAAAATTTTTAAAATATCTAAAATGTTAAAAGAGATTTAAAAATATCTTTTAAATCATTTTTATATGAAAATTCGAGATAAAATTTTAATTCTAAAAATTTTCAAAATTTTATTTTTGGATTATATAAGAATTAATAATAATTTTGCAACAAAAAATAAAAATTGTCGCAGCAAAAAAAAATATTATCAAAAAATAATTTTTTAATTAAAAGATAACACAAAAATAATGGTTTTAAAAAATATTTAAAGATATTTATTTATTTATTATTTGCAATAATTTTGAGAAAAAGATTTTAGTAAAAGTACATATACTCAAATTTCAGACAGCCGAAAGAGGAAAATCAAATAAAAATTTTGGGGAAAGAATGTGAGTCATTCTCTCTTTGTATATGCAGGTAAAGCTTTCTAAGCAGTCCAACAAAATATTTTATAATTTTTATAACGAAGTATTTGTTTTGTTTGTACATAGGACAAACAAAACACACAAAATATTTATTTATTTGGATTTAATTTCGCGCAAAGTCAAGTATTGACGGCTGTCAGAATTTATTGATTTTTTCGAGAAAATTATTTTAAAAACAAAATTTCAAAAAAGATAGGAGACGAAGGAAGTTAGTGTAACATTTACCGTATATGCTGAAATAATTACCCTCTCTCAATTAATTACCCCCTCCTTAATAATTACCCCCTCCAGAGGAAGGCTGAAACAATAATTACCCCCTCAAAAATAGGGGTAATTAGCTTATCTAAAAAAGCTCAAATACTTACCCCCTTCCTTATAATTACCCCCTCCAGCGAGAGGTTAAAAAAATTACACAGGGTAATTATTTCAGCATATACGGTATTCTTGAATCCTATACAAAGTAAAAAACATTTTTCTAAAAAAATAAATAATTTTGAAAATTTTATAAAAGTAAAATTGTAAAATGAAAGAGAAAAAATGCAAATAATTGATATAAAAAAGGTCCGAGAATTATCGCTTGCAATCCTTCCCGAAAAAAGTGTAAAAAGAAAAGAATTGCTATTTTTTAAATTTTTTGGGGGTAAACAAAAATTAATTCAAAATTTAATAAAAGTATCTGAATAAAATAAATTTTTATTTATTAATATTAATTCAATTAATCCACAATTTATAACGTGAAAATTAGGTATTAGAAAAATCATTAAATGGAAAATTCCAAACACTTTATAAAAAATTAAAAAACAAAATTTGAAACAAATCTATTTTGACGAGATTTTGGAAGAAAAAAAAGAAATACAAGAATTCTTTATTAGAATGATTATTAAGATGATTATTAAGAAGTTATCAGCGGTTAAAAATTTTAAAAGACAAATCCATATCCTAGTTTATTGACTGACTGTGTGAATGGCTCAATTTTATTTTATATTATATTTTTCCATTTTTTAATTAAACAACCTCTTTTTATTTTTTCGTTTTTTATTGTATTTCCACGTAAGAGTACATTAATGTACCTGTGGTTGCTTGGAATAAAATTAAAAATTAAAAAATTGCAGACATTTAAAATATTAAAAATTAAATTGCAACTTTACCTGTTTTTATATCATTTATTAAAATAATTTAATAAATTTTTAGTTTAAAATTATTAACACAACTGATAAGTAAATTATTGATTGTTAAAATTATTTCTTGTTTAATTTTTAAAAAAACTAATAATTTACTTTAATTTATTTAATAAAATTAAATATCTATTTTTTATTTATTTTCTCTTTAAAAAATGATATTTTCTTCTAATTATTTTTAAGCCTCTTATTTTTACCAAAATATAATTTTCCCTTAACGCATAATTTATGAATTTTCTTCCGCTCCCACTCACATATACAAAGCAACACAACTCGCAAAAAATATTATTTTTGTTGAGATATATATTTCTTTAAAAAAACAATTTCCTTTCACTCGTCATTTGAAAGCTTAACGCATATTTGTTTGTTATTTTGGGTTTATTTCTTTTATTTTTATTAGAAAAGGTATTATATTTAATTATAATTGGCCTTACTTTTATTTTACAGTCAACTCCCTCTATAGTAAACTCCCTCTATAATAAACTCCCTCTACAATAACCTCCCTCTATAATAAACTCCCTCTATAGTGAACCCCGTTTATAGTGCCATGGGATAAAAGATACTCGGATATTAGAACCGCCAAGAAAATCAACTTTGGCACTATAACTAAAGTCAAATATATTTAATCTCCTTATTGAGAAGTAGAGGTAAAAGTTGTGAGGATGAATTAATTAAAATAGTACTACTTAGAGGCGACCTTACATTAGGGGAAAACTGATAAAAATATTTCCATTGCTATTCTCACTTACAAGCAAAAATAGATATGTACGAATTAAAAAAGTACATGTTATATTTTTATTTCTTATCAATTTAATTAATTATTTGATATTTTCATTTTTTGAAAGAAATGGATGTTGAAGCATTTCGGCAAAATGGAAAGGAATTAATTGATTTAGTGGCTGATTATTGGGAATCTTTGGATACTAATAAATGGGAAAAACCATTACCTGATGTAAAACCTGGCTTTTTACAATCTTTAATACCAGAAGAGGCACCTGAAGAACCAGAAAGTTGGCAAAAGATTTTTGCTGATATTGAACCTGTCGTTTTAAGTGGAAATACTCATTGGTAGGAGGAGATTTTATATTATTTTAAATTATTTTTATTTTTTTAATTGAACTAATTTTAAGTATATGAACTAATAAAACTTAGAAGAGACCTAATAATCCCATTCTGATATATCGACTCCGGACATAAAGCCCTTGGATATAAGAGAACTCTGGATATATTGCCCCCTACTATCTGTGAGATCGGAAGGACACTAGCCATAGGTTCAGATTGAAAAAATTAAAATAATTGACTTTTTTAATTTTTGATGATAATTGACTTTTACGACTTGATAATTATATGTTAAGTTTATAGGATAGCTTTCGGGTCGACCTTCCAAGCACTGCTCCATAACAAAATCATCCTAGTGAAAGCAATTAATTGCTTCTTATAAATTAATTAATCCCTCCAGGCATCACCCCAACTTCTTTGCGTATTTCTCTACCGCTTGTAGCTATGCAGGTGTTATGGGCGATATTCTCAGTACGGGAATTGCTGCAGTCGGTTTCACATGGGTATGAGGATTGACTTAAATTTTCTCCAAAAATTATTTTTCAAAGAAATCAAGTCCGTCAATGACTGAACTTGAAATGGCAATGACTGATTGGCTGGCAAAAGCTATTGGATTACCTCACCAATTTTGGAATTCAGATCCAGGGCCAGGTGTTGGAATGATACAAAGTACTGCAAGTGATGCAACATTAGTAGCATTACTTGCAGCTAGAGCCAGAGCTGTTAAGGTTAGATAAATGGAAATTGGAATTCTCCTAGAATGATTTTGAATTCTCTTATAGAAGCTAAAGTTATCACAGAATTATCAACTTGGTCAATGGGAAAAATTTTTGAAAAGTCCATTCCTTAAAGCACTTGGAAATCAATTAAGTGAAGTAGGCGAATCGCTGAGGAACAACTTGCCCAAATTTAATGGAATGATTAGTGGAGGGCAAAAAGTGAGGATATTTGATTAATAGAAAATTAATTTTATTGTTAGAAAGTCGAACTAGCAAATAAAAATCAAATCGGAGAATTATCAGTTTTTGAAGCACATGATTCAGCATATTTTGATAGATTAGTAGCTTATTGCTCTGATCAAGTATTTAATTTTTAATAAATTATTTTCGTATATTTTTAAGGCTCATTCATCAGTAGATAAAGGTATAATGTTAACTGGTGTTAAAATAAGAAAATTGCCTACATCCAAGTAATTAAACATAATTTTTTTGTAAAATTAAATTTAATTAAGGAATAAATTGGGAAATTTCTCATTGGAAGCTTCAGTGTTAGAAAAGGCTATAAATGTGAGTTTTCATAAGAAAAAACCATAAAAATATGAAAAAACCATAAAATAGCTCTTTGGATTTAACAAAAAAAAATTAAATAAAATTTTCAGGAAGATCGCTCCAACGGTCTAATCCCTTTTATTCTAATTATTACTGTTGGCACAACAAATACATGTGCAGTTGAATCAATTAAAGAATTAGGCCCAATTTGTGAAAGGGAAGGTATTTGGGTGCATGTAGATGCTGCTTATGCTGGTAAATATTTTATTATGTTTTTACGATAATTTTAAGAAAAATTTCTAAGGCAGTTTTCTCCTCTGTGAAGAATTTGCTTATTTGGCCGCTGGTGTTGAGTTTGCAGATTCTTTTAATTTTAACGCTCACAAGGCAATGATGATCAATTTTGACTGTTCTCCAATGTGGTTAGCTTCAAAGATCAAAGACATTTTTTACTAATTTAATTTAAAACAATCAGGTTCAAAAACGGAGCTGAGTCAATTGCTTATTTTAATGTTGATCCAGCTTATTTGAGACATGAATATCAGTCAATTGCTTCTGACTATAGGGTATATAATAATTCATTTTTAAAAATTAATTAATTCAAGCATTTACAAATTGCCTTAGGCCGTCGATTTCGCTCACTAAAAATTTGGTTTGTTCTCAGAGCTATTGGAATTAAACAGATTAAACAATATTTGAGAAAGGCATTTTATAGACATTAAAAAAAAAAAAATAGTTTAAAAAAATTATTTTTTAGCAAGTTGAATTGGCTAAATTATTTGCAGAATTACTTTTAAAAGAAACTAATGGTTATATTTCTTCTTTTGAACTTTTTGTTCCTCCACATTTGGGTCTAGTTTGCTTCCGTTTGAAGGTAAAAATTATTTTATATTTAATTTTAAATTCTCTAAGGGAAGCAATGAATTGAACGAAGCACTACTAGCAGCTTTAAATGCCGATGGCCGTATCCATTTAGTTGCTTCAAAAACCCACGGAACATATTTTCTTCGTTTTGCAATTTGCAGTTCTAAAACTACTGAAAAACATGTTAATAATGCTGTTATTTTAATTAAAGAAATTGCAGAGAAATTGTTAAATGTTTAATTAAAATAATTGATAATAAAAGCATATATTTTTAATAAAAGAATGGCCTAATAATGAATGTGTCATTCAATCAGTGGTAGAAAAATAAAAAAAAAAATAAGAAAAAAGTTCATCATTATGTCAAAACCGAAGATTTCAGACGCCCGACCTTCTCGATAAATGGGAGGCCATTCTAACATTTAATTAGATAAAACACTCCTCTATATTGTGAATAAATCTTAATATATTTATTTTCATATATAATCTTATAATTTTATAATTTCTAATAAAATTTTCCCTCTTTTGTACTTGGAAAATAAAAAAATAATTTTTATAAAAATTTTTATAAGGCGCCAAATTGATACAAATATAAATTAGTAAATAACTCGCCAAATCTTTCGTTAAGAGGATCACATTTCTCGTTGAAAAAAACAAGAAATTCTATTAAAGAATTTAAGACTTTTGATAAAGATTGAAAACAATTTTTAAGGATTTTTAAAAAAAGTGTGTAAAGTAAGTAACCTTTCTTTGTATTATTCTTTTAATGTTTACTTAAGTGTTCTCACTTTTTTATTATAAATATTAACTTGATTTTGGAGACAAGAAAACAGTCATTTTCATAAATATTTTCAAAAATCTTCTATTTATCTAATAAAAATAAAATAAATAATTTTATTAAAATAATGAACAAATTTATGATTATTTTTGTTCTTATTTCTTTCTCATGGTTTGCTTTAATGCAAGTTGATGCTTGGTGGTGAGAATTTAAATAATAGTTATTTAATTAGCTTTAGATAAAATTTGAATTACGAGCTGAGATATATAATAGCTATTCTGTGGTAATTGAAAAATTAATTGAGGATTGGGATATGGTAGGGTATATGAGATAAGGAGATTAATATATAAATGTTTAGTTAATAAAAAGGATATATCTAAAATCGAAGATAATTTTAATCAAGATTTAGAGGAAATAACGTAATCTACTATCGGAATAAGTTGAATTATAATAAAAAATATATTAATTTATTAGGCCATATGGATATGGTTATGCCGGATATGGCGGATATGGTTATTCTCCCTATTACTACTATGGCGGCAAACGTGAAGCTGGATTTCAAAACTTTTTACCCATTAAACCATCCAATGGCCATGCAATACCAGGAAATCGTGGTGAAGAAAATGAAATAGCTTAACAATTATTTTTGGAAAATGAAATTTAAAAAATATATTTTTAATCATTATGATGAATTAATAATAAATATTTTTCAATAAAAAAATAGTAAAAAAAGCTTCGTTGTTAGTAAAACAAGTGAGAACAAAAATTATATTTAGAAATTAATAAAAAAAATTTTAATCTTTCAGGTTAAATTCTTTGTAATTAAATTGTCTTTTTGGAGGAGATCTTTATATAATTTTATTTATAATTTTAAATGGAGTGATGACCTCACAATACGATTAAATAAGGGATTATTATCACTTCTCTTTTTGTACCAAAGTTCAGTTCCACTTTACTTTTTTAATCCATCTCGGTAATTCATTCCAATTTATTTCCATCTCGAGACTTAGAGCACGGTCTAAGGATTATGATGAATTGTGTACCTTCTAATTTAAATATACCGGAAGCTGATCTATAGATAAATATTCAATCTCAATTTTTCTACTCTCATTTCCTCGTTTTAATAAATTTCCTTCGTTATTACGTTTCAGGTATTAATAATTTTTTAAATTATTTATTAAAACAAAATTGTCTATAAAACAATTAAAGTAGGATTAGTTAAAATAAATTTTGATTTAAAATTTATCCCTTCTTTTATTTTTTTGCTACATATTTAAATAACTAAAAATTATTTATAAAATTCATTATTTCACACCAAAAAAGACAAAAAAAATTAAAAAATGTCTCTAGTTAAATTTTCTATTTTAACAATAATTTTCTTCTTGGGAATTTTTTATTCTTTTGCAATGATGGGAGAACGTTCTAGAGATTGTGATGAATTATTAATGGAATCAGGAACTAAAGGAATTGAAAAATTCCATAATATTTGTACAAATCCAAATACAATTAAATCTGATATTCAAACACAACTTGTTGCTTGGGCAGCGGAATTTAACGTTTCTGTAAGCTAATTCTTTTATTTTAAGGGAGGGGAGTGGAAATATTGAATAAGGGTATTATTAGTTATCTTTAGAGAAAAATTTTTTTTCATTCGACTTTCATTCGACTATGGTTATAGTGCCCGTAGGATATAAGACCCTTTCTTAAATTAACCTCCTAATGGCCTGTCTCTGGGGGTGTTATTAAAATTATTTGGCTGACTTAAGTTATTGTACCTGGTTTATCTTGATATGTAAAGTACCGGATACTGTAAGACTGTGCACCAACTGAAATTTTTTACAAATTTTATCCCTCGATTAGAAAAAATTATTAAAAAATAATATTTTTTAATTCCCTTCAGAGTAAATTTCAATTATGTTCAAACTGGCATCAAGAAATCATGCAAAACATTACAAATTATGCAAACAACAATTTTAAAGGAAACTTGTTTGATTTAATAAATAATCTAGTTGTAAGTAGTATTTAAAAAATATTTTATTAAAAAATTCATTTTCAAGACCATTTTGTCAGACAACTCAAAAACTCGTGTTCATGAATGTAACGCTACTTTTGCTTTACTCGAAGGAAATTCAACAAGACCAGAAGGTAACCAAACAATGAGACATGAACATATGAGTTGTATGCAT
Source organism: Meloidogyne hapla (assembly GCA_000172435.1). Classification (NCBI taxonomy): domain Eukaryota; kingdom Metazoa; phylum Nematoda; class Chromadorea; order Rhabditida; family Meloidogynidae; genus Meloidogyne; species Meloidogyne hapla. The sequence continues at coordinate 42,412 of ABLG01000819.1, read as the reverse complement.
CCACCCCCGTCTTTAAGTGTTTGTACTTTATATCCAAAAGAATGTTATCATGGAAGAGTACCTGTTATGATGATGAATAATTAGAATAATTATATGAATAAAGAAGGAGAAGGTGGAATGGGGCCAGTAAACTTCCAACATATGCCAAACAGTGGAGGTGGGGGAAGTAGTGAAAATAGAAATAATAATCTTAAATAAGTAAAAAGAAGTAAAAGAATGTTTTGAATATTTCAATTATTGTATTAAAAAATTTGGATTTTTATTAAATAAATAAAAATGTTAATAAAAATATATTTTAGAATTTGTTTAAATTAAGAAAAAATAGGAGGGTCTTTCTTATAAAAATTCAAGGTAAATCATTTCAAGGTAAATCTTCTAAAAACACTTATTTTATATCAATTTTGTTAATAATAAATTAATTTAAAAATATTTTTCTCTTGCCATAAATTTTACTTTAATTTAAAATTAATGGTTTACTTTGAAAAATAAATAAACATATATTTGGTCCAAACATTTTAATTAAAATGAGATGGTAAACCCTTTTGGGAATTTTATTTAACTTTTGTTTTTTGAAGATATGTAATGCCAACTTTTGTATATTTTCATTACATTATCGAAAAAAATATTTTCAGAGAATAATAAACATTAATTAATTTATTAAGACATTTTCAATTTATTATTTTTAAATTTTAAATTAAAATATACTCTAATTTTATTTCATATAAATTGCTTTTTTTCTTGAGATGTTTTCCATTTAATTAAAATGTTACATAAAATTGTACTTTAAAACAATTTTATTTCAATTTTTTAAATGGAGACTAATTAAATAAAAAATATAGATAAAAAGAGCATAGAATTAATTATTTAAAAATATAGGAATTTTAGCCAATGATTTTTTATTAATAAATTTCTAGAAATTTTATAGAACAATTTATTTAAAATGTCAAAATCAGCCAACCGACTTCTCAGTCATTTGACAAATTCAAGTATCGAATCAGCACCTGACAGGGGCAGTATATTCGGTCACAGACCTATTCGAAGACAAGCGTCAAACGCTGTTTACATTTATAGACATCCAATTAGCAGTACATTCAAAGAAGATCATTACTTCTATTTAATCTTTAAATTTTAGTTGGGACAAGCTCGTCAGAAGAAAATTGGTCCCGTTCATTAACGAAAGAATTGGAAAATGTAACGGGTAATAAACTAAGACCTGTTGGTTCAATCATCCGTCGAAGTTCATCTTCTCGACGGCAATGCAAAACTCCGTCTATAAAGCATTTAAAATTTTTAAATGTTTAATTTTCCTATTTAAATTTAGATCAGATTTACCATCGAATCCACCATCACCTCCTCTCGATCCTACATTAAAACAACAACCACTTTCTGCAAATTCTTCCCTCGCATATCAAACAAAATTTAGGGCGTCAGTGCCGGCTATTTCAATTGATAGAAACGAAAATCAACAAGAAGGGTTAGTTTTATGGAAAAGTCTTTCATCGTTCCTGACTGATTCGAGGAAGTATAAAATACCAAATACTAACTCTTTCTCCCATTAACTATGGGAGAAAGCAGCCCATCAAGTTATTGGTCAGGAGTTGAGTTGGTCTGCTACGACCTTCGGGGACGGATCCCAATTAAATTTGGATAAGATAGAATTTAAGATTGTAATTAAATAATTTAGGCAAGAAGACGTTACTTTTATGGACAACAAATCTACAACAGCAGCGACAGCTGATGAACTAATGCAAATGTTAATGGAGGATGATGGCACTGATCGACCTATTATTTTTACGGTTTTTGAGGCTGCTAATATTGATGGAGTGAAACATTTATCTTCTAAAAGTCGTTGCACCCGGTTAGGGTTTTTTGAGATTTATTTACTAACACAAAATTGCAGGCCTAAATTAATTATTTAAAATTTATTTTTTAACATTTAAACGTTTTGCTTTCTTTTCTCTCTCAATATCAATTTTCTTGGTGCATTTTCTCATTTTCCAATAAATATGTAAACCTTCAATAATGCCCAAAATAAGAAGTATACCGGCAAAAATCTTTGAAAAATAATTTATTTTAAATTATATTTGAAATTTTAACTTGTGTCATAATAAGCATTTCAAGCAATAAAGGCCGAAAATTTGTGCATCTCCAAGCAGCTTCCCAATTAAGTTCTGTTCTGACTTTAAATAAAAATACAATAAGCCATCCTAGAGCGCCAATCAGAATTATTAAAATTTCCAAAAACTTTAAAAAATAAAAATATTTTTTTTATTAAATTGCTAGCAAAATAGGAATTAACAAGGAGAAGAATTTTAATAGACAATTTGCCGATTGCTAATAGACCTACACTTTAGACGTGGATAAGCCGCTGTGTATCCACTTATAGCCGCTGTTAATGTCTGATTTTCATTTATTTTTTGTTTCTAAACGTGAGTTTGTTTTGTGATTCTCACTAATTTAGAATGACTTAGTGAGTGAGTGTGAGCGAATTATTGTTTAAAAAACTCGAATTTTTTTTCATAAATTACCAATTTTCCACGTCTCTGTTCTAAATTATCAACTTCCAAACAATTAAGTAAATAAACTTGTGAAAATAGCAACAATAAATGGGCAAACCCAACAGCTATTGTTGCAACTGAACGATTAGCTAAATTAACTAATGGAGAGGCTTGTCCAAATTTGTGATTCTCCAAATTTTTGATTAGCTCTTCTTGTAGATTTATCTGTAAAAATACTTTAATTTTCTTTTTCCTATAAAAATAATCCCAAAGATTAATTAATCTACCTTATAACAAAGTATTTGTTTTTGTTCTAAATGTTGTTTCTGATTTGTTTCATTTTCCACCACATTTAATGTTTGAAATCTTAAATAACTTTATATTTTTATTTATTTTTATTTAACATACTCCTCATTATCTTGAACATTTTTATTTAAATCTGAAAAATATCTGCGCTCCTCATCGGGCAAAATAGCACCCTTTTGCATTTCTAACCATGGGAGTTCTTTAAATTTAAATGATCTTTTTAATTGTTTTTAAAATTAAATTTAATAATAGAAAATGAAATTCCGATAAAATTTCTGTATTTTTGAACAGATTAGTCAATCCCTCTATAGTGAAACGAAGAGACAGAGGGAAAAATCCATTATAGAGAGATCCATTATATAACGAGTTATTCAATAGAGGGAGTACACTATAGGGAGAGTTTCATTGAATAGGGACATTATAGGGAGATGATGTTTTTAAAGGATTGAGATTCATTATATAGGGGGATCTACCATAAATTAAAAACTTAAAAAACTTCACCTCTTTTTATTCTTTCTCTATTATTATTTCTAATTAATTTATTATTTAATTTTTCTTCTTTTTTATTTTCTTTTTTTAATTCAATTTCTAATAATCTTGCAGAAGAATAAATTTCTTCTTTAATATTTTCAACAATTTGTTGTAATTGTTCTTTTTCTGGTTTTGGTGGCATAAATTTTTCCCCATCAAAACTCCACCATAAACGTAAATGTGGGGAGATATTCTTTTTTTTTTAATTAAATTATTTTTTAATTAATTTTTAAAAAATAACCGATAAAATATTCATTCTTTTCTCCTCTGGATTGGGTGGCAAATAGAAAAACAATTTTTGACATGTTCCATCTATTTCATAACGTATGACCGTCTTAAAAAGAAAAAGGATGTTTTAAGATTATTATATCTATTTTCATAAGATGCCATTAGACTAAGGATTCTGTTTTTTATTCATTGTGTCGGAACCGCTATCTTAATTGCAGTCTCTCTTTCTTTATAAACTATCTTTTATGATAATTAAAATTATAACACAATCATTGATAAAGATATAAACAAATGGATTTAATTTTATAAGCCCAAGCTTTTCTACAATGATACCCCAACTCTTTACAATGATTGGACGAATCATTTATTTAAATTTTTTTCAATACCTTTGTGCTTACAAAATGTCCACAAATTGTACATTCACTAAATACTCGCCATAATAAAATTACAATAAGTAATATTTGAGTAATTTTTAAAGTTAATAATAAAGCAAATCGCATAATTTATAAACTAACTATTTAATGATTTTTAAATTAGAGATTTAATTGTAAATCAAATATTTTAAAAAATAAAATTAAGAATAAATATTTTATTTATTTATTTAAGGTTAATTACAAAGTAGATTTTATCTATTTACTTAAATGATTAACAAATTTAATTTACTTGTAAATATTTTAAGAAATTAGTTTTAATCTTTTATTTTGCTCAATGTATTTATTTAAATTATAGAAAAAATAAATAAAAATTAAATACCGTATTTCCTCTACAATAAGCCCCGGGGCTTATTTTATTCGATCGCTCTCTGGAGGGGGCTTATTTTAGAGGGAGGGCATATTTTAGAAGGGGGGCTTATTTTACACAATCCAAAAATTTTCCAAATGTTAATAAATTTTCAGAAAAATTTGCTAAATTTTGGAAAAGAGTTTTAGAAATATTGGCTTTGATTGATCATAAACGACAAAATAATCAAATAGTTCCTTGTCTGATCCCGGGAAATTATCGGATATCCTTGTCCGATAAACTTAGTTTAGAGTAGAGATAGGAAACTTAGTGATGATTATAAAATTTAGTTGTCTTAACAAATGGAAAATTCCTTGTTAAATTAATTTTTAATTTATTTGTTAAATGTACAAATCATTTCTTTGTCCAGAAAACCAAGAAACCCATAAAACGGAAAATAAAAACAAAGAAAACTATAAAACAACTAGTACACAATCCGATATCTATTTTAGAATAACAACATGGTGAAAATGAATTAATTTATTGAGGGGGCTTATTTTGGGAGGGGGGCTTATTTTAGAAGGGGGGCTTATTTTATTCGATCGCTCTCCAGAGGGGGCTTATTTTAGAAGGGGGGCTTATTTTAGGAGGGGGGTTTATTTTAGAGGAAATACGGTATTTAAATTTATATAAATTTAGCTTAAAATTGTAACTATTTTTAACAATTCTTTCTATATTATTTTAAGGTATACATGGTTTGTGTTGATCATTCTCTTTATTTGTTTGTGTTTCTATCAGATTGGAGCACAGGTTGGTTATAATTATAGGAGTCGAAATTTTATTCTTTTTACCAAAAAAAAATCAAAATCATTCAATTTCTATATCATAAACTTCACCTTGGAATTAAAAGAATATTTTAAATAAAGGCAATGATGTATTGGTTAACCCCTGTAGCTACAAATATAATAGCAGCATATCCAGAATCTATTGCTTTTCCGGTTGTAGCAATATGTAACAGTAATCAACACAGACTTACTTGGATAACTGGAGAAAATATACAAAAACGACAGGGAAGGAAGACACCTTCAAATAATTTTATTGAAAGTCTTAACAATTCAGATGTTTTTGATAAAGTAAGGGAAAATATAAGTATTCAAAGTGCAAGCTTCGTGTCCCGTGTGATCCCATTGTCCTTCTTTTGTTATTCCTTTCTCTCATGCCCCCTATCTTCGGCTGATCTATTTTACAAATTTTCGAATTCGGATTATTCTTGAATTATTTTTAATTATTTAAAGGCACTTTTACATAGCTGGGACATGGATGCTGGCCAGTTCTTACAAAATGCAGCCCATCAAAGGTCTAGAATGATTGTAAGATGTGAATTGCCTAATGGAAGTAGATGTACTGCACGTGATTTTCGACCTGTTTGGACATTGACTGGACTGTGTTGGGCTATAAATGTTGATTCTACAGATCCAATACATGTATTTGAAATAATTGGGAAAAATAATGTCCCTAAAAAAGAAAATATTTCCCTAAAAATAAAATTTTAAATTAATTAAGGTAAACGGGGCTGGGCCAGGAAATGCACTCCGTCTTCTTGTTAATATTGAAAGATATGAGAGAATAGAAAGGTGGTTGAAAAATATTTTTTATAAAGGTTTAATAAAACAATCCTTTAAATTACTTTCCATTGATAAACCTCAGATTTTAAAAAATTAAGTTGCACACCAAAATTACGTTCTCGTTTTTTGCCTGGTTTGAAAGTGCTTATTTATAATCAAACAGATGTTCCTGCACATTATTTGGAGGGTGTAAATATTCCTGCTGGGTTTACTATGGATATTCCTTTTTGGACGAGACAAGTTGTTTTTGTTTTTATTCACAATCTAATACCTTCCTTCTGATAATTTTCAGAGACAAAAATTAGCTGGAAGAGACTGTGTTGTTACCAAAATATCTGATAATGAAAATAAAAATGAGGAGAATGGAAATGGAAGTCAAAATAAAAATAATGAAAGGGATTGTTTAATGCGTAGTTATTTGAGTGAAATTGAACGTCGTTGTAATTGTTCTATGAGAGAAGCTTATTTTCAGGAAATTGGTTAAAATTTAAATTTGAATAAAATAAAAAAGTAAATATCTAGGCAAACCAAAAAGTTTGGATTGATTAGGAGAATAAAATATAGGAGAATAAAATAACAAAAAACTTAACTGCCATATAGTGACTCCCTCTATAATGAACTCTCCCTATGTGAACTCTAGCGAATATCCCAACTACATTTTATTCATAAACATAGACTTGATTTGTAAACCTCTCTTTAATTAATTCTTCCTATGGTCCCTTCGTGTCCAGGGACTGTTAATACTTTTCATAAATAAATATTATTAATTACAAAGATGATTTCCCTAAAAAATTTTCTCAATGCAATGTTCTACAATATTTTGGTTGTGTTCAATCTGTTTTGGAATGGGCTCGAAATATGGGATTTAGTAATTTTCAACATTGCCCTATTCCTTGTAAGAAAATAATTTAAAAAATTAAAATGAAGATTTTGAAGGTGAATCTGTTGATTACACTGCTTGGCAAGATATGAATGAATTACCTAGTAATATTTTTCCAAAATTAATATCCGATTGGAATGTTGATGAAGATGAAGAGGATAATGAAAATGAAGATGAGTTGATAGAGACAACAAATTTTAATAAAAATTTGTATCAAGGCAGAGAACAGACACGCAATGTGATAGTAAGTTTTTCTTTATTAATAGGGGGTCAAAATTTGGGCAAATAATTAATTTTTGTTTAAATATTTAGCAAACAATTGTGGATAGTATTGAACGTGATAAAGAAAGAGTGAGTTAATAATTATGTAATTAAAAAATATTTTTACTTTATCCCAGGCACATTATCAATGTACACACAACAAACTTTTAACTACTTCACACGTCAGACGAATTAAAAGTGAGGCACAGTTGGCTTATGAGAAACAAGCCCAATATCAAGAAGACATTCAACTTAGAACTAAACATTTAATTGAACAATTTAGACGAAGTATTAGCAGGTATTTAAAGCATATTTCGAGAATTGGGCTTATATAGAGAGCTGTGTGTAACATTGCCAAACCTAAAATCTAAAAAATTTCCTTTAAAGAATTGTTGAAATGCAGTGGGGTTGGAAAAATGATGACTTTCTTGGAGTCAACAAACGATTAAAACATATGGTTGGTTGCTATGCTGAAATACCTTTAATACATTCTGATGTTTTTTCTGCAATTGCTAATCTTAAGGTGATAGAGATGAAAATTAGAAAACTTTTCAAAGATGCTCCGGGGCCTTCGGTCAAAAATATTTAAAAAAATTTTGAGTAGATTTGAAATTAATTTAAATTTTCTAGCCTCAGGGTGAGGAAGAGAGAGCCAATCAAATGATACAACTGCTAGCCAGCATTAAATCTAATGAATCTTCTATCAGCAAAAATTTATCTAAACATTATCAAACAATAGGAGAAGTAAAAAGAGAGTTTGGAATTAAAGCTGATGGAAAATATAAAGAAATAGAAATGATGGAAGAATTGCTTAAAAATATTAAAAGGTAAAAATGTTTAAAAAATAAAAAAAAATTCGTAGAATTGTAGTACAAGTTATAGAGTTCAAGACTCTAATGGACTCTTTTGACATAAACCTAATACATAAACCTATTAAAAGGTAAAAATGTTTAAAAAATAAAAAAAAATTCGTAGAATTGTAGTACAAGTTATAGAGTTCAAGACTCTAATGGACTCTTTTGACATAAACCTAATAAGTCAAATGTGAGACATGAGGAGAGTAACTTACTCTGTGCTCTCTAACCTCTTCTTTTATTCTTAAGACATTTAATTTTTATTAAACGTTTTAAGTTCAATAAGTGAATTTTGGTGATTTACCTCAATATCATTATATATTTTCTTAAAAAATTATTTTTTTAAAGATTATTTTCTGAAGAAACATTTACTGATCATTTACCTAGCAGTATTGAAAGAATAATGAGTAAAATACTCAACTTAATGAGGCAATTCGAAGAGGGGGTCCTTCGACGCAAAGAATGGGCTGAGAGAATGAATGGGAGAAATATGAGGCAATAAAATAATATTTCTTATTTATTTCTGATTTTTTCCCCTTTTAGGCATTTTCTTGATGAAGACTTTTACGAGGTTAAATAAAATTTTTAAAAAATTAAAATAAATTATTTCTCAGAATTGGTACAATTTAATTGTAAAAGATTTGGAAAATGGTGTTATCGGAACAATTCAAAAAATTGAACAATTAATTCCTCAAATTTATTCAATTACAGCAAATGGCACAGCTATGATGGTGGGTGATTATTGAACATTTGAAGAGACTATGAAAATACATATTTTTAAAGCAAAACTTCGGTGTCTTTTGAATGCTTTTGAAAAGCTTCAGAGGCCTTAGAAAAATCCTTTCAATTTCCCATTCTTGGGACGTATTCGCGCTTTACTATAATATTCTGTACTATAATAATAAATTCAATGTTCAAATTTGACCTCTAACATTGAATCAAATTCTATATAAAATATAACCTCATCCTTATTACTGCTTTTAGCTCCCAGAGATATACTTTAAAATATTTCAAATTAAAAAAAATTCTTCAAAAAACTAGGCTGGCTCTACAATACTTTTCGGCAATGCCAGTTCTATAAACCAAGAAAAATTGGCAATATTTATGGATGATTTGCTTGAATGTATATTTAACGATATTAAAAATACAAGTGCTCAAATGCTTAGAAAATTTCAAGTATTTGATAAATTTGAATTAATAATTTTATTTAAATTAAAAGAGAGCAATGAATGATCTTCAATCATCCCAAACAGCACTTTTTCGAAAAGAATTACCCGAATATTTATCAAATTTTGAATTCGGAACAAAATTTGTACAGTTAAGTTTAGAAATAAAAATTATAGAAAAGTAAATTCGAAATTCGAGAAATTTCGAAGAAGAAAAATCAAAAAAAAAAATCGAAAATTTACCAAGGATTTTTAAGTGAAAACTTTGCTCAAATAAATGTTTTTCTACATAAAATGAACGTTGAACATTGGCGACAAGAGCCAACATATAGCATTTGGAGCTTTTTTTGTTAGATTATTTCTTTAGTTTTTAAATTAATTTAAATTATTTTAGGTGATATTGGAGCAACAATGAGTCTATTTCTTGGAGCAAGTTTGTAAAATACATACCTATTTTATTTAATAAAATTTATTTTTCTTTTGTGAAATTCTTTGAATATTATTTTAATCATTTTGCCCTTAAAATTAAAATATTTTTAAATAAATATATTTAGGCATGTTAACAATTATTGAAGTTCTCTATTTTGTTTTGAGCAGTTCACGTATTTATAAAACAATAGAAGTTTGGAGACAACACAAATTTACTGGTGGAAATGAACAACAAAATTTTAAAAAGACAAAAATAATAAATAAAAAGTAAAAATTATATTAATGATTTTTAATTTAACAGAAAATATATTTACTTCCAAATTCTAAATTTAAGGTTGAGCAAATGCCCGGAAGAAAATGTATGAAGAAAATAAAAAAAAGACAGAGCATTATTATAATATTATTTTATTAAAAAAGTTTTTTTAATTTTATTTTTAATTATTTGTAAGGTCCAAAATATGCACAAAAAATCTAAAAATATATTTTTGTACAAATTTTCATATTTAATTAGTCATACTAAAAATTAGATAAATACTTATATTATATATATATGTTGTGACTAGTTGGGAAAATAAATTTAACATATAAAAATGGTTATAAATCTACTTTTTCTATTCAAAAAAACTAAACATTGAATATATAATTAATTATAAATAAATAAAATATTCCCCAAAATAAACAAAGTTATTTTATTTACTAAAAACTTTAGTTTATTTTTTAATTATATGTATTATCAACAAAAAAGACTAATAAATTAATTTAGATTTAAAAATAGTAAAAAAATGTGTAATATTAGTCATACTAAAAATTAGACATAACTAAGATAGAGAAATTCGTGATTATTTTCCGCCGGGAACATGACCAAAACTAATAAAAAAAATACATACTTGCAATTTTTTAGAAATGGTTATCAGGAATTTAATTTTATTTAAAAGAAAAACAATGAAATTTCTTGAAAAAATAATTATTTTTTTATTTTTTTTATTTAAAAAATATTTATTTTTTATTTTTTAAAATATCTTTACTTATAAAGTACTTTTTTGGCACTTTATTTCTACCACCAAAAATAGATATATTTTAGCAACCATTTCTCAATATCAAAAATATTGACCTTCTCGAGGGAATTATTAACAAAAATAAAAAAATCAGAATGCACCATTATTTCGAGAACGGTTGCCAAATCTCATGAGAATTATTTCTTTATTTTTTGTCTTGCAAAACCGCAATTTTTATTTTTAGAATATTCTTAGAATTTGTTGTTTATTATTATTTTTTTTACTATTTTTCTTCGAAAAAAGTGCAGAATATTTTTCTATAATTTATCTATTTAGACAAATATATTAGTTTAAAGTATCTCGTAAAAATGCTGATTTATTACAGTCAACCACAGTTAACGTATTTTCTCGAATAACTACCCTGGGTAATTATTTTTTCAACGAGTGTAATTATTACAGAGGGGGTAATTAATAGAGATTATTTTAGATAGGGTTTTGACCCCTATTTGTGAGGGGGTATTAGGGAGGGGGTAATTATTTGAGGGAGGGTAATTAATAGAGAAAATACGGTATGGTGCCAAAAAGGACCGACCAGAAGAGAGTTTAATATTTTGATTTTTATATCACGAGACTGTCTAAGACATGACTGTCTATTAAACTTAAAAATTAGTAATCATTCTTCAGTGAGATGAAGAAAGCCGACTTTTTGAATTAATAAAAAAAAGATATACATATCTACAGTTTTTATCTATAAGCACATTATTATTATAATTAATAAAATGGCCATTTAATAAATTGCTATTAGAATACGTAATAAAACTCTTGAAACCTTTCTATTAAAATTATAATTTTATTAATTATAATTTGTATTGAAATAAGTAATTAATAGAAATTTAATAGATAAAATCAGCAGAATAATATCCTGTCTCTTCTGTATTAAATCACTTAAAATATTCTTTCTCTTTAATAAAACAATTTTGTAATGGACAGAATAAATATATTTTTAATTTTTATTCATTAAATACTTTTATATACATAAATACTTTAAATTAATTAATTAAAAAATTATTTGCCAAATCACTTAAAATAGAGGACTAATGCGCAAATTCAAGTAATAAAAAAAACAAACAGTAAAAATAAAGTCCCTAATCAAATCCTTCAAGAATATTTGCTTTAATCCAAAACAAAAAATTAAGTGGGTCTAGTACTTGAATTAAAAGTAAATTATTTTTTATTTTTATTTTCTAAAGTATGGATTAAAATAAAAAAAAGTAAAAGTAAATCATTTTTTTAAAATTTATTATGAAATAAGAGAAAATTAGAGGTTTTATTCAAGAATTTTAATTAAAGAATTAGCTACCCTAATTTTTAAAATTTTTTGTAATATCCATCAAAATTCGAGTTTTCATGGCAGTACCGTATTTACTCAAATAATTACCCTCCCTCAAATAATTACCCCCTCCCTAATAATTACCCCCTCCAGCGAGAGGTCAAAAAATAATTGCCCTCCCTCAAATAATTACCCCCTCTAATAATTACCCCCTTCTTTTTTATACACAAAATTTATAAAAATTTATTAAAAAATCACCCTTACCTTTATTTTGTAATATCCATCAAAATACATGATTTTCATAGCTTAAACAGGATTTCTTAATTTTTTTTTAAAAGTTAATAATTTTTTTCTTTTAAGAAATTTTATAATTTTTATAAAAATTTTTCCATTTATTTTATTACTAAACTTCCACCACAGTTGATTTATATTTTTTCTTCAACATATTCTTCAAAGTAAAAATGTTCGCCAATAAATTTTCTATTCTCTCCCTTTTTCAATAAAAAATAAAACAACAGCCGCTTGTCTGTTGGATCTGCAAAAAATAGGTAGAGTATATTTTGTGGCTTAAAATAAATAGTAGTTCAATTTATTTCAAGTTACTTTTTCTTTTTTGAGATCATTTAAACAACAGATGACGTATGGTTAGAAAATTGAAAATAATCCAAATTAAAGTAAGACATTAAAAGTACAAAATAAAATATAGCTTTGATCAAAAATATTTCAAACATTGAATTGTTAAAGCTTCGCTTATTCCGGGCTTTATAAATGGTCTTAAAAATAAAAAATAATAATTTTTCTCATTCTAACAAGGTTCAGTATCTCCGTGTTTCCAATGTTTTATTGGCGTTCTTTTTGTTTTCCCTTCCCGAGTTTTTAGATAATTAAATTTATCGTATTTATCCTAATGAATCACAACCATTTTCTATTTAACCAAAAACACAATAAGTCAAAATAAAGACTAATATAATATCTGAAAATTCCAATCTTTAATACAAAAGAAAAACCTTATTAATATTCTCCAACTTTAAATAAATTCATTATAAACCCTCACAATCTCCGAAAATTAAATTCTTCTGACAACAAAGATTTCTCTTCTCCTTTAATCTCTCAGAAATACATTAATATTATTCCTCATTCTCCAACTTTTGGATAACTTCCAAGATCGAACAGAGGCTAAGCTTTTTCAACTTTTCCGCCTTCACCTCAACTTTTCTCAAAGTTTTGTCTACTTTCTTTACACTCACTCCCTCATTTATCTCCTTCCAATAACAAAAATATCCCAATTCTTTCTGCACAATTGCTTTTAAGTTTAAGAAAAACGATCATTCTATCAGGCTGTACAGATCTGTCGGCCTTCCTTAAACTTTTAGTTTCTGAACGATTGATTCCCTTTCCCTCTTCTCCCCTCATATTTTTCACCTTCAATTCCCCGCCTCATCAATTCCATCTCTGGTTTTGTTGTCCACCCATATTTCCGTTCCTCACCTTCCGCAGCAATAAAATATTACATTTTCCCATAACAAATGACAGCAACGAATGTTTTTTGCTTAAAGTCCCATTTTACTGTTTAAATGTCCTATTTAAGGTAATAAATATTGGGAAAGAAAAAAAAGGACTATTTTAATTATTCCTTTTGATTTTTTGAATAATATTGCTTAGTAATATTTATTTACATATAATGCTTATAATCAGATAAGAAAGCGTATAGATTTTTTAAGAATTAACCTTGAGATCCCTTTGAACCTGAGTTTGTATTCTGTAAAATTCATCTAAATTAGAAACAAGGATTTCTAAGGATATCTGATGAAGACATCAACTATTTTAAATAAGCGATCCAAGAGAAATCTTTAATCTAAAGAGTTCCTCAAGATTTATTTATTCCGAATACCTTCTTTAAATTGGTAGCTTTGATTTATGTATATATTTATTTATCCAAGTTTTGATCAGTACCTTTCCCTATCCTTTCACTATTCTCCTCGTTCGTAAATCTCTCAATCGCCAAGACAAATAAAATAAATAATCCAAATCCTCTCCAATGCACATTCCCTCATTCTACCCTCATTTTGGCATTTGTTGTTTCTGTTCCCTCCATTCTTTATACTACTGACCTTCCTTCCAAAAGGCCTTTTCCCCTACCTCAAATGCAAATGTGAACACTCCAAAAATATTCCCTCACCTGCAAAAAACCTGTCCCTCAACTGCGTTCTACTCAAGAGATCAATAAACATCCATTTGAGTCGGGCAAATTGGGAAATAGAAGGTTTCTCCTTCATATAGACTATAATTGAGGTTTTAATCTGGGCAATTTCTGTTCGCCAGAGCGTTCATATTCTTCTCATTTTTTTCCTCGTCCTTTTTTACCTTCTACATATAAGTATTTTCCACCTTTCGGACCACTGACCTTTAAACGAATGTATATTTTAATTTTCTCCATTAAAAATCGGAAATTTTCATAGTTTTTGGACCAAAAACTCATTATAGGTATTAAGGGTTAGGAGAACAAAAAATCTACTATGGATTTTATCCTTTAAATTATTTTCAATATTGAAAATAAATATTTACAGCTTTAAATACCCATTGATCAATAGACCAATACTTTTTTAACTTTTTTAGTCACATTTTAATCCCCTTTTAATCAATTAATGATAGAATTGATGACTATTGACCAAATGTCATTAATCTTTTTACTGTGAGCAATATTTCCAATATCATTTGTTGTCCTCCTCGATAGTCGGCAACAACCTCTTTTCACTCATTTTGTTTATTTCACTTAATTTTTGAAAAAAACTTACTAGATCACCTTCCAAAATAACAAAATTAATTAAAGAATAGTTCTAGGTTAGTTTTTAATTAATTTTAACGATACAAAATTAATTAAATAAAAAAACAATATTTTGCTTTTTCCAACATGCTGCGAAAATCATAAAAAACGATTTCTTTTATAACAAAGATCCATTTTTCTCATCCATTTTTTCCATTCATTCAGTTTTATTAATTCTAATCCAAAGTTAGATTCCAAGTTCACTGTGTGAAACAATAGGGCTTTGTTCTCTAGTAATTTTCATATCAAACTAGTAATTTTTTGTCTTTTAATATTTTTGGCGAAATTTGTAAGCAAAAATTAGGAAATCTTTGACATCTATCCATATACCACAATTTTCTATTAGCCAGAGGAGGAACATCTTCCTTCCCCTGCGCAATTTTTGTTGCGCGACTCCCACTGTGAAGAAAATTAAAGGGAAAGAAAACCATTCATTTTTTGCTCTCCAAACGAACACAACACAAAAATTATTTTACCTCAGACCTTTTTCCATTTATTTCTTTTTTCATTCTCATCATTATTTTCTTTTTTTTTGTATTTTTCTTAGCCCTTATAGTCTCTATGGACTTCTTTTTTTGCCAAAAAGAAGTCCATAGAGATCCTTCTATGGGTCATCAATTTTTGCAAGAATGAGCAGAATGGCGGCTATTTTTTAGTGAAGGGAGGACAAATGTCCACTGCGCAGAAGCAAAAAACCAAAAATCGATTTAATCCAATTTTCTTAATAAAATTATGCCTAAAATTCTGAGCAAGCTCAAATTTCAATTTCTATAGAATTTTACAATTCCGAATTTTTACCTATTTCCATTCAAAATACAAAAACAGGAAACTCAAAAAAAAAGAAAAAATTAGGGCTGTCCGAGAAATTTTTACATCCTTAAGATGGAAATTTCTGGTTAAACATACTACATATTTTTTAAATCTACAAATGTTTAAAAAACTGTTCAAATAAATAAATTAATTCATAATTAAAACTTCCCTGTTATCTATCATAGTAGAATTCTCTCATTCCTGTCGGTAAACTGACGGTGAATTGTCCTTTAACTCCTTCAATAAAGCATTTCTTTTTCTTTTTTTTTTCCCTTTGTTTTTCCTATTATTTTGTAAATATTCAATGTTATTGCCAAGTTTTTTAATCCCTCTCTTTAATTTCCCATCTTTCTTCACCGCGCGGCTAGCTTTTAAAATATTTCAAAAGCCTGCGATAGTGAAATGCCTAAATGCCCCGTAGTGCAGCCGAGAGCGCGGCGTTCCTTTCTGCGCCAGTCATTTTCCTTTATTTATTCCTCTCCCCCACACATATTTCCTTCCTATCCCCTTTGCAAAAAAAAATATTTCGTCATCATAGGTTGTACATACATAAATTTCCACCACCCTCTCTCTATTTGCTGCTCTTTTTCACAAATGTTTTTATATACACATTGTATAATTGACGTCTCGACTGAACAAAATTATTTTTTTTTCTTGTTTTGACAATGCTTTTAGTTTTTTAATCATTTGATTTCATCATAAATATTTCGAAATAAAATTTCAAAACTTCCAAAAGAAAAGAGTTTGCATAACAATAAGGTTTATTATTTTGCAAGTAACATGAAAAAAAATATATTCCTCTCTTTTAACAATAAAAAAATAATGTACGTATTTATTTTTGTCATTTAAAGATTCTTTTTTGTTTACTTCATATTTTTTAACTTTTTTATTTTTAATTATTAAATTTCCTTAACTTAAAAGTATTTCTTTCAATTTTATTCTTGAATTTAATATTTTTAATTGTTTGAATCATTTTTTACATTCTATTTTTTACAGGCATTTTTACAGTCTAGGATAATAATTTTTTTTGACCGAAATTTCCAAAAACCATTTTATTAAATTTCGTTAAATTAAATATAAATACAAAGGATTTTCCGTTTCCGGATACTTCCCAATCAAACCTCTACAAATCCTCAATCTAAATTCCAATTTATAGACATTCTTGTATTTTGAAATTTTACTAAAAATTGCTATTTTGAAATCCCTTAAATGCCAATTTCGAAATTCTTTTTATGTTGAAATATTTTTTTTATAAAATTTTTGCCAGTTCGAATTTTTTTTTTCTTGTTTTTTGTTTTATTAAAATATTCCAAATTCTCTCATTTAATTAAAAGTCGTGTTTGGTCATAAACCCGTTACATTCAAAAATTACTATTTTTGAATGTAATCATTGCAACTAAAAAAACTTTTTTATTTCCTTCTTTTTTTTTTATTTTCTGAGACACCACCCAACAATTTATTTTTTAATTTTTCTTTTTTTTCTAACAATAACAGAAATTCCACAACAATACGTATGTGATTGAAAAGAAAATTAAAAAAGCAAAAAAGAAAAAAGCCCCGGAGGACAATAGGAAAAGCTAAAAGTAAAAAGGGCAAAAAAAGTATTTTTATAGTAGCGGCTGTTTGGAAAAAATGTTTTTTTGCCTTATCCCCCCTCTTTCTTAATATTTCGCAATAAATACAACCTACTTACTCATTTGGCCATATAGCTATAAATATATTGAATTGATCGATTTGATTCGTCGCTTTTTTTCATTTTGCTTTTTTACCCTTTTTAAAGCCTATTTTCACGCCGCCTTCACAATCGAAAAAAGCAATGATTCATTTAAAAAATATAGACGATTATGTGTTAAATTTTGTTATTTTTTATTGCTTTTACTTTTAAATTTGCTTTGTCTAGAGATTTGATAATTGAAATTTTTATAATTTTTTATTTTGGGATCTGTTATTAGTTTATTTGGGATCTGTCAATATATTTTTCAAATTAATTTTCTACCTTTTTTACCTATTTTTTTTTACCAGAATTGCTTAATAATAGGGGATTAAGAGGGATTAAGTCTCTAACGTCTCCTTTTTTAATGCCAATTTTTTTAAAAATTTTTATCGACTTCCGGTTGTCACTAGAGGCTTTATCTGTAGGATTTTCAATCAAATTACATAGCATTATGCTCCTCAGAATTCTCTATTTTAATATTTTTTTCTCAATTTTTGCCCCTTCTAGTCTTTATTTTTCTTCTTTTATCCTTAACTTTATTCTTCTTTTTTATTAAAATCTAACTTCAAAATAAACTTTATTACTTTCATAATTGTTGCATAATTAATTGTAATAATGTTTATTTTTTTTTGACCTTTTTATTAAAGTTAAAATATTTCCACCTTCTCAATTAAATTTAATAATAAATGTCCTTTTTTCGGACTGATTTCCGGAATGATGCCATATTGTCAAAATTCCATCATTATGATTTTTCTTTTCCCATAATTTTTATTTAAAAAAATTTATTAAAAATTTTTTATTTCCATTCTTTCGCCATTCGACGAGACTCTTTAGCCGCGCTATTTGACATAATGGAGAGGGCATTTGTTAGCTATTGCTGCGCTTTTCCTCTCTCCCTTTTATTCCTTTTCCCTCCTCTCCCTTCTCTCCCCTTGCAAAATTTCTAAAAATTTAATGTTTGCCTTCCCCTTTTTATTTTTACCTTTTTTAATGCTTAATCGTTGCCGAAAACTTTAATATTAAATTAAAGATCAAATAAACAAATAATAAATTTTTTTGTGGTCAAAACAAATTGAATTATTTAGAGAAAGTTAGAGAGGGGTATTGTCAAATTTTTTATATTTTTATTACAAAACGATTATGTAGGTAGTTATTTTTTGTTTGGCCGTTCATTATAATTACAAATCGTTTTCTAGTTTTTTTTTAATTTTCTATTTTTCTAGGCCTAAATACTTTTTTTCTGATACATATTTCTTAAAATTATTAAATAATTTTCTTGCCCAAAATTTTTTATGTTCCCTCATCGTTAGATGGACATTACTAGATTTTTTAAAATTATTCAACTTTCAATGCCGAATATATTAAAAATATTATTAAATTAATGGCTTTTTTTGTTTTATCTATTTTAATAATTATTTCTAAATTAATTAGTCTCTTACCTTTGTCATTATTTTTGGGCAATCATAAAGCGAGAAAAATAATTCTAAAAAAGGATTAATAAATATTTTTGTTTATTCAAATGTTTTTTTTTCATTTTATTCTCATTTTATTCTATAGCTTTTATTTTATTTTAATAATTATTTTGGGAGAGAAAAGAATAATTTTTTGAGCGAAGCAAAATTGCAAAATTTGTTTCTAAATTAAGTTTTATTATTTTAGGTTTATTTCAAAAGCCAGATTTCAAAATTTACCTCTCTAACTCGCCTATTACTTTTCTAATTTATTCACAATTATTTCTAAAATTATTTCTGCCACTAATTTCAGGTTTCTTACGTTAACTTCTATCACTCTACATAAATATTATTTTTAATATATTTTTTCTTGTGATGCCCCGATTTTTGAACTACCTACTACCTAATTTGAGAAATTCAAGAGATTGGCCACATTCACCTAAAACCTTATTTTATTGTCTTTATTTTACAAAATTAGGTAAGTTTCAAAAACAGGAATATATTAAAAATTAAAAAAGTTTTACCCAAACTTGTCATAAATTATTTTACGATGTTAACCACAAAATATTTTATATATTTAGTTACATGATGAAATCTCTCTTTTTCTAAGATTGCGCAGTTAATGGTTTTTAAGAAATTTTTATTAGTTTTATTTTTTCATTTTCTACTTGCTAACATTTTTTTCTTTAATTTTATGACTGTTATAAAACTTTTTTTTTATATTTTATTGTTAAATATTGGAA
The DNA here is from genome assembly GCA_000172435.1 of Meloidogyne hapla. Taxonomy (NCBI): domain Eukaryota; kingdom Metazoa; phylum Nematoda; class Chromadorea; order Rhabditida; family Meloidogynidae; genus Meloidogyne; species Meloidogyne hapla. Next base: position 23,047 of record ABLG01000819.1, on the reverse strand, counting down.
GGCATTTAAGGAGGAAATAAACTCATCTTTTAATTTTTATTGTGAGAAACCAACTAAAAATATTTTTAGAAGGGTTGAGGAAAATTATTTATATTTTCTGAATATTATATAAAATATTTATTTTCATAAGAAATCATTTCTTAAATTTTTTTTAAAAGTTTTTTTTTAATTTCTAGCCTTATTCCGAGCTCTAATAATGAGTATTGCTGTATCAATATTCTCCCATTATAATTTCATAATTTATTTTCTTACCTCAATATTTATTTATTTACCTCTAAAATTTATTTTTATTTAATTATTTGTGTTTTATTTTTTTATATTTGTGTCTTGTTCATTTTTTTCCCTTACGGATTATTTATGATATTTTATTTTTTATATACGCGTTCCTTTTTTCCTATTGATTAATAATTTATTTTTATTTTTAGATCTCAATTATTTATATTTAATTGAATGGTAACAACAGATCCACAATGCTTGGAAGTGAATATTTAAATCATTTGTGGAAAGGCGGCAGCGGCAAATTAAAAGCCCTTGTCCGGCCATTGTTAAAAGACGGCATTGGGGATCGTATGGACAAGGGCAATCTATGGGTAATTCCAGGCTTTACTATGTTCGTATTTGCAGTACTATGGACAACTAAACTGTAAGTCAATTTTTTAATTTTTTGGCTCAAAAAGAGCTATTTAGAATATAGGAATTTTCCATGAAAAATTTAATCAGAAAAGTATTAAGTTCTCAAAAAGTTTTGGTGTTCCTTTCAACTCGAAAGGAGAATTTTGGTTTACTGTTAAGGAGAATTTGGTGTTTTCTCGATTATTTATATGGAATTATCTCATCCCTTTGATGTGAAGATATTAATCTAGTAATTACGATAATTGACATATCCATATAACGTTTTTGGAAAATAAAATTAGAAAATTTATTAATTAAAAAATAAGACTAAATTAATCATCAAATCCAAATACACCTTTCAAATCGAAAGGAAAACTAAAATTTTTCTGAATTATCTTTAGATTAATTTCTCGTGGAAAATTAATGTTTGATGTTCTTTTTATTTTCGATTTAAATTAACTTTTTTCTAAATTTAATCTATTTTAGATCAAAAATTGCCCTTGAAGAATCTACATGCCGCGGTGCTTCAATTTACAATTTTGAGGGAACACAATTAGATGATGATGCAAAAAGGCATTGTGAAACAGCAAAACGTTATTATGTTGGCGTTAATGAACAATTTTCTCTTGATCCCTCATGGAGAACTCAGAGAGAAGTCAAAAATCCTGAGGTTGGTTTTTTAATTTTAAATTCGTTTTATTTAATAAATTTATTTTTCAGTGGATTCTATGGTTTTGGGGCCCAATTGTCTTCGTTATGTACGTCTTAACACGTTTTGTATGGACTCTTCTTATGGAAAATCAAGGTAATTAGATTATTTTTTTAATCATTTTCACTTATTTTTCTCTCATTTTTAGGCATTAACTTCCCAAATGTTATCAGTGCATCACAATCTGTCACAGTAGAAACAGATGGAATTGTTGAAGTAGATGAGGAACGATTGTTGGAGAGGCTGTCTGTTGTTGCCGAGAATTTTAGAACAGCTTATTCTTCAAGGTGGGTATTTTTTAATTAAAAAAATTATTTTAAACCTCAAGTATTTAATAAATTAATTTTTAAAAAAATCAAAAAATTAAATTCTCTAATTTTCAGAGCATTTGGTGCCTTTCTCGCCTTTGAATGTTCACTTGTTTTGGCACCACTTATCTTATTACTTTTTGTTCTGCCATTAATGATTGGTGCTAATTATCGTTCTTGGGGATTTGATATTATGCGAGCTTGGTGGGACGGCAGAGATTGGTAGGTTAAAATTTTATAAAATTCTGAGTACCCAAAGAATTAAGTAATTAATATATTCAGACCTCTATTTTATGAACCCTCTTGTATAACCCTATCTTTAGGAGTCCAAGCCATGGGCAGGAGTTCTACCTTGTATTTTTAATTTTTCAACTTTCTCTTTCTTTACGTAAAATAGAGGTCGGATTTTAACAACTACTCCAATTTTTTGATAGACCTTCGATTTAACTAGTATTAACTTCTCATTTTAGGCAAGGAAATCCACTGATACCATTCTTTGAAACTTCTGGACATAGGGATCGAAGCATGCTTGTTCCTTTGGTGCCTCGAATTACATACTGTGACTACCACTTTGTTTCACTCGGCAATACACACACTCTTACCTATCGTTGTTATTTGGATGCAAATTGGCATGAAAGGACAGCCTTATTTACATGGTATGTTTTAAATTTTCAAAATTTTTGATGGTTAATTTCAATCATTTTTTTCAGGGTTATGCTTGTTTTTCTAACGTTAATCAACATTGGCAACTTATTCTTTTGGATGGAATGGGCTATTCGAATGAGAAATAAAAGACAACGCAGAAAATGGGTTACACGTAAATGGTTAAATGCTGATGGATTTAGTGATGCAGAACTTACAATGATGATCAAATTTGCTGAAGAATTTAGAGTAAGTTGATATTTCTTTTTTGGTTTTCAAGTAGTATAGGTACCACTTTTATAACAAAAAATTTTTTTGTCTTAAAAGTGGTACCTATACTACTAGACTAAAACACTTTTTAATCAACTAACTAATAATATTTTTTTATTTTAAGATGGGTCAACTTCTCTACTTCTATTTTATTGAATGTCATACTGATCGTGTTGTAGCCAGCGCATTTTGTACTGCACTGTTTGGACGATGGTTGGAGAAGAAAAGGCGACAACGTGCTTCTTTAGGAATGGCTGATTCATCATATCCAATGTCTCCTCCACCTCAAAATGGCGACGGAATGGAAAATAGAGAGGTCAGCGTTATGTACAACAAAGGAAAAGGAATTGGTTGGGAGCATCTCCAAAGACTTTTGCCTTAAGCCTAACCAATACCTCTAAAAAATTTTTGACTAATATTTTGGATATCTGCCTTTAAAAATTTCATCTCATATTTTAATTTTATATTCCCAGATTTATAATATCTAATTTTTTGTATATTAATATACCCCTTTAATATTATAATATAGCATGTCTAATAGCGTCCAATGTAAACAAAATTTAATAATAGCGCTTGCTTTCTTGATTTACATCCATAACCCATAGGGCCCTTATAATCATATCTATTTTTAGATATTACGCTATAAGACAATTGCTACTAATAATTTCGCAATATTTGTTTTTGCTTTAATTTTTGATAAATTTACAGTTGAACCTTGTTGACTTATGTCTGGTTTATTTTAAGAACCAAATATCTTAAGGTTAGACCCCCGTACTTTTGTCACTCGGACTTGACCTGTCCATTCCATGATATAAGTCCGAGGTTCTACTGTACATAATCTAGGAGAGTGGGACCCCGAGGCTTGAGTTTCGTCTTGTCTCATAACTTAAATTTTGTAGAACTAGCTGACTAGTTGGTTCTTGGTTGAATTTGAATTTTTAGAGGCTCATTCTTCGCTGCAGATTATTTGAGACGTTTTCGGTTCATTAGTTTATCATACATTTCGGCATTTTTGGGACCTTCCTTAATTACCCTTGTATAGTCATTTTTTGTATTGATACATTAAGGATGATTATGATTTAATTTTACTAAATTTTTTAAATTTATAGATTGGTTCGCCTATCGGTTGGAAACTTAATAACACCTATCCTCATGTTCTGCCAACTGCACCTTTTGCAACTCCACCTTCAATGTCATTTTCTGATGCACCAACTGTTGCTATGGGTGGCCGAAAGTCAATCTCATCCTCTGGAATTCCCACACCAAAATCTCCAGGTATTTAACTTTTTAACATTAATAATTTTAAAGTTGTGTTGAATTTTAAAGCATAAAGTTTTAACTGACAAACTCGATTTTAATTCTTTTATGCATTCTAATTTAAATTTTATTTTTAGCCCCAGTAACGACAACAACACTCGAAATGGGATCAATCCCTAGCACAACAGCTATTGTTGGCAGCATGAAAGGTCGTTGTCCAAATATGGCAGCGGAAGTAGGGCGTGAATCAGCATTTGGCAGTAGCGGGTTTGACAGGCGAAAATACAGCAAAGGGGCACGTTTACAACGAATGAATGAAGTTGGCTTACCAGAAGTGGATGAAGAACAACCATTGACCATGAAAGTATCAGATGGGGACGAACATGAAGAAAAGGAAGATGAAGAAGAAGAGGAAGGGGATGAAAGCAGCAATACTAGCATTCAAAAAGGGACATCACAACAGGCCAAGCGGAAAGCTTTTGACACAAAAGCAGCGGCATCAAAGCAAAAAGAAAGCACTCCACAGGCAAAGAAACGCGGCGGCGTTGATGAAAGGACGCCATTAAGAGAATCTTCTGTTGGAACAACTACCAGTAGTGGGTCTGGCGGCAATCAGAAAAAAGGAAAAAAGAAGGGGACACCGCCACCCAAAGAAAATCTTCAAGATGATGATGATGGAGGTGCTTGGTGACATTAATTTATATTTTGCTTTATTTTGTTAAATTGACAAAATATCCCATTTAATGCCATTTTGTTTTTGCAATTTTTTAAAATTGAAGTCTCAATTTTAAAACCCAGCAATATGTCTTTTATTTAGTGAGTGGAATTATTAGGATACTGTAGAATTTTTGGGACATTTTTATCCTATTTTTGATTTTTCTGATCACGACTTTTCTTTGATTTAATTAATTTTTCTAATTAATTCCACTTATTTTTCTATTTATTTAAATCTTTCCGCCATAATGGTTTTATTTTGCCTAAGCAATATCCGCCGAAAAGCCTAGCCTAATTTTGCTGTTTTTTAAAAAACATTTCCACTCCTCATCGAATACACTCATTTGCCTCAATATTTCTTCAGGGATTCCTTATAACATAATTATTATTTTAATATTTCTTCTCATCCCAAAAAAATCTTAAAAATTTAATTTTAAGTTATATTTTTTTGTCTGCCGGAAATTTTTTTTAAAGCCTTTACGCATTTTATTGGGTTTTTTAATCTCTTTTTTGAATGGAATTTTTAAAAAGTTTATTTTTTTCTGACTGAAGTGGGGGTTATTAACTTCTTGGAGTACGTTCTACTTTCAAGGTTTTATTTCAGAATTTTTTTTTTTAATTTGAGTTTATTTGAATTGTAGTAATCACCCCCGAGTCACCTCGTAAAATAAAAAAAAAATATTTTTAAAAATTCCATTCTCCAAATTTTTTTAAAATTCTTTCTATCTTTTCCTTATTTTGATCATTGCTGTACAATGATCACTATTTATTTATACAATATATTTTATTGTATTTACATGTATCTCATTTTTATTTGAAATATATAAACATTGTTATTTTAATTATTTCTTTAATTATCTTTTAAACTCTGTCCTACCAAAAATTTAATAAATCGAATTTTTAAATTTAATTTTGATTTTTCTTTGAATTCAACATAGTGCCTATTTTTCTTTATTAATTTGAAAATTCTAAATTTTATGAAAAAAATGTGAAAAAGGCATTGCGCGGATGATTATAATTTTATCCTTTAAATATAATTTTTTAAAATATTATTTTTATCTTTTGGTTTTGATTTTTGACTTATAGTTCACGTTCATATGCCTTTTTTATAATTTAAAAGAAATTCATTTAAAAACTATTAAAAAAATATGATTGAATTTAGTTCTAATTTACTTAATTTTATTTATTTATAGCACATATTTTTTTCCACTCCTAAGCATAATATAGCTAAGTAATTAAATCAATTTATTTCCTTAATATTTCCTTTTATATATTTTACTTTGTTTATGATAATTGCTAGCGGACCGAAAAAAATTTCGTGAAAGTATTAAAATTTTTGAATAATGATTTATAATGGCAATGACCGCTACATTTTTATTTAGTTAATATTTCACCTTTTTCAGCATAATTTTTGAAAATCTAAAAATATTTTTGATAAAAAACATTTACGCATTTATTTTCTTCACAGATATTATTATTTTATTATTTTCTTTTTGCTATTGGTTGCCACATTTATTTTTTTGTTTTTATTCGAATAAAATGAAATCAAAGAATAATTATTTTCTTTAAAGAGTTTTTTAAGATTAAATAAAAATATTAACAAAATTTTCGTTTAAAATCCAAAACTGAATTCGTTAAACTTCATTGTCTTAAGACAAACTACTTTCTTTACAAAAAATTTTTATTGAAATTAATTTTAATTTAAAAATGAAAAATTAAGATTTAAATAAAAAACGAAAAATGAAAACAATAAAAATCGAAAGTTTTTTTTTATTTTTTTTTAATTTTTATAAAAGCAGGACGATTCTCAATTTTAAATCCTTTCTGAACTTTCCTTGATGCCATTGAAAATCTCACCACTATTTTCAACAACGATTTATTTTTAATTTCTAAAATTAAAATTCATTTAAAAAATTTTAACCTGTCCTAATTTTATTTAAATATTTTATAATAAAATAATTTTATTCATTTTCCTTTTTCTAATTTATTATTTAATTTCTCTTTGTTGCACTGAACATTAAAAAAATGAAAAAAATGAAAAGCTAATAATTAAGATAAAATCTGTAGAGATTTTACTAACCTATTAAATACTTTGGAATTTAAATATTTAAAAATAAGCGAAATTATTTTCTCTTTTAAATCAAGAAATAAAAATGAATTCAGCCCAAAGTTATTTTTTAATTTCTCTTTTATTAATTAGCGCATTAATTGCAATTATTAGCCTTCTAATTTTGGCTACAGACCAGCCAGATTCTTTACTTGAAGGAAAGCACAGAATTGCCCTTCCCTTGCCTAAAATAATTTCAACAACTGAGAAAATCACTACAGCAACAAATAGTTCTAATACAGTAATCCCATACAATTCCGAAAATATACAGAATGCCAAAAATAATTTTTCGACAAATACTCTCCCTAAAGAGCCTTTAATTACAGAATATTTACTTGAGAAAATTAAAGAATTTGGACCATCTAATGGAGAGTCTAAATTTATGGGTCTTTCTTTAGTTATTGATAATGAATGGAATGAACGTTTATTGTTAGCTAAAGCTGATGGGCAAATTGAATTGAGGGCATTGGATATAAAGTAATTTGATGAACGTTGAAATTCAAAAAGCATTTTTAATAGATTATTTAATTAAAATTAAAATCTTTTAACATTATGCAATGTTCAATTTTTAATTCTTGATTTTAGGGAGACAAAATATTTTTATTTCTTTTCACAATTTAAATGATTTTCCTTTGCTTGCAAAGGAAATTTTTGTTTCGTTTATTAATAACCAGCTTTTCTGTTATTTAATTTCCTCAAGATTTTCCGCTTTAATTTTATCTTGATATAAAAAATGATTTATTTATGTAGTGTTGTGCGTTTAATGAAAGTGCCATTGTCAATTTATCGTCTTCGGCCTCTAAATTCTACTTTCGTTGTAGTGCTGGATTCAAGTTTTAAACTTCTACAAATATGGGATATGGAAGGAGGTACTCTTGTGGCGGAACAAAAGTTGGAGCGACCGGCAAAAGAAATTGTTGTTGAAGGAAATATTGTATGTTAATGTTGAAATATAATTTAATTTATTTAAGAAAACCACTGGTCCAATAAAAAAAATTTTTTTATCCTTTTTTTTATCTTAATTTCAAAATTTTCTAGGTTTATACACTAGGAAGATTTGAGGCTCGCATTGATGCTTTCAACATTTCTAACAATTTAAAACCTGCCAATTCCCCTTTACCAATTCGTTTATCTCACCAACATTGCCAATCTTTAGCTCGTGCTGGAGAACAAAAAATTCGTTCTTTATTGGTTGCCTGCCCTTCAGGGATTCTCCAAATTTCTGTACAAAATGGACAAATTTTACGAACATTTAATGAATTAAATAATACAAAAGAGACTAATCCAACAACATCAATAAGTGCTTTACAAATGCTTACAGGTCCAGATGGTAATGCTATTGTACTTGCTGCAAGTAGAATGCGTCGTGAAATGTTAATGTTTAATTTGGTATTTTTTTAGATTTTTTTGAAAATTATAATTGGACTTCCATAAAATATAATGTTAGGAAGAGGAATAGGAGAATTATTAAGTTTTGATTTAAAAACGGCAAAGTATTGAGGAATTTGAATTTTATGAGAATTATGAGAAAGAAGGTAAGAAGGAAGAGAAGAATATTAAAAATAAAGATGGACCTTTAGATGGACTTTTTTACTTTGAAATTTTTCTTGAAAAATTCTCAATTTTATTTTGTCTTTTTAAAATCCTCTAATTTTCTTATTATTAAAAGGATGGCAAATTAAAAGCACGATTAAGAATAAAACAAGAAAAACAAGCAAATGAAAAAAGACTTTGGCTGTGGACAGCATTAGCAATGTATGATGATAAAATTTATGCAATGGATTATATTGGAAATAAAGTTGAAGTTTTTAATTTTCAAAAATTAGATAAAAATGTTTAATGATTTTTGATGATTTTCTTTTTGTTATTTTTAATAAATATTTATTTAAATTTGAATTAAGAGAATTGAGCGAAATTGAATAAGTTAGGCAAAGTGTTTTTAATTTCTTCCCACGCTTTAAAAATTTGATTTTTCAAGACTAACTCATCAACAATCTCAGAAAATTATTATTAAAATTATTTTTAAATTTTATACATATAAATTTAATAAAAATTATTCAAAAATAATTATCTAAGATTCAAAACTTCCTGAATTTATTGGTCCTGGCCGAAGTTTTGGCGAAGGGTGATCCTGAATTATTTTGACTTATTATTTAAATAATAAACGAGCTTTTCACAGGGTTTTTTGGTTCAGTAGAACTAACTTCGAGTTTAAATTAAAATAGTGGAGACGTGGGGAATTTCGGCATTATTATCGATAGGGAGAGAGGGTCTTCAATTTAACCCAATAATTTAAATAATTTTTTTACCCCAACAAGCGCTGGATAAACACAAAAAGGATTAGCATCAGTAGCTTTGGCTTCACTTGTTGAGTCAATACCTTCACAATTTAACTTTGGTGCAGATTCTACTGCTGCCTCACTATAACCACTGATACTCGCATTCGAAAATGATAAAAATAAAATAAATAGAAAGGAGAAAATAAAATTAATTTTTTGATTCATTTCTTTATTAAAAAATAAATTAATTTAAAAATCTTTTTTTAAATATTGAGAAAAATAAAAATAAAAACAAATTATCAATTAAGAATTTTAACTTGGTGAAATTAAAAACAGAATGCTTCATTTACTCTTCTCAGCGCGAAGTAATCAAAAAATTACACTTTAATGGAAAGAAAATTTAATAAGAAATAAATAAGCAAAACAATGAAATTTTTATTTAATTTTTCAAAAGGCGTGTTAAATTAATTTAAAAAAGAATGTGAATTCTTTTTTAAAATTCTTTTTACGTGAATTCTTTTTACGCACTCTTATTTGAATTTATATTTTTGGCGTAATGTCTAATTATATGAAAAGAAACGAGGCGAGAGAAATAAATAACAGAGATAGTTTTGAATTTTAATATGCGTGTCCTAACAAAAGACCGAATCACAAAAGACCGAATCACAAAAGACCTAATCGGCCAACATATAACAAAAGACCAATATGGGGAAAATGTCACAAAAGACCTAAACGGCCAAAATATATCAAAAGACCCGGTAACAAAAGACCGAATTAAAAAACCTAGACGGCCAAAATATAACAAAAGACCAATTTTTTCTAAAACGCAAATTTCCATTGGCAGTGAGTTTTGCGTTTGTGTCGAACATGTCCAGGATGACGTCGCCGATCAATCTACTATGCCGAACATGTCCAGAACGAAGTTGCCTATTCTTCTACTGATGTCGCTGACCCATCTCCCATGTCGTACATGTCCAAAAGGACGTCGGCAATCTACCCAACAAGCCGAAAATGACGTCGGCGTTCCATAATCATGCAGGACGTGGTCAGGATACCACGTGGTCAGGATACCTCGTCTGAATACCTCGTGGTCAGGATACCTCGTCTGGTCAGGATACCTCGTCATGTTTCTGCCTATACCACGGCCATTTTATAATTGAAATAATTTCCAATTAAAAAATTGGAATTGGAAATGTAAAAATTAAAAAAATATTCCCTCGAAATATTCCCTCGAGCTTTATAAAATAAAAAAAAACAAAAGTAGAACACAATTTGTGGAACAGCAACATAAACGCCGTTCAGCAGAAACGACGTTCAACAGAAATTAAAAAATTGGTCTTTTGTTATATTTTACCTTAGTGGGTCTTTTGTTACCGGGTCTTTTGATATATTTTGGCCGTTTAGGTCTTTTAAGAATTCGGTCTTTTGTGATTCGGTCTTTTGTAGTGGTGCCTGTTGCAATTGCTGGCCTTAATGAGCGCCTAATTTCTTTGGAGCAATCCAAACTTTATTGCTTAACTATGTTTTTGGATCCCAGGTTTAAACATAATTTTGCACAGTATCCTCGATTATTCATAAACCGAGTTTCATATTGGATTAAAGAAGAAGTCATTGGATCGAGCGATGAGGTAATTTCATAAGTTGCTTATTTCAACTTTTTTATTTTAGAATGAGTTCATTGAGCAATGTGAAGTAGTTGAGGAAGGGCCGCCTAAGAAAAAAACATTTCTTGATGCATTAGAAGAGCAGGAGAATATTATAGGTATGATATTTAATATTTTTACTTAAATAATATTTTAAATTAATTTAATCATTTAAGTATCTGCTACACCTAATGATTTGGAAGAAGAGATAAGCAATTATGTGTCAACTGAGAAAGCGCCACAACGATCGAATCCAATTGATTGGTGGAGAAGGAACCATAAAAAACATGCTAAATTGGCTAGACTTGCAGCTAAAATTTTGACAACACCTTCAACAAGCATTGCAAGCGAAGAAATTTTTAGCGTGGCAAGAGATGTATTCGACTACAGGAGGTCTAACCTTACAGCAGAAAATGCTGAATATTTGATTTTCTTAAACAAAGCAATACCACAATTGAATTATACTTATTGATTTATTTGATTTCTTATTTAAGCAATAAATTTTTATTCATTTATGTTTCCTTGTGGAGGTTTTAACCCTCTGGATCTATTTTTCAGATATTTTAAAATATTTTAAAAAATCCGGAAAAATTCCGGATCCGGTCCGGAATCCGGTAAAATTCAGCAGAATCCGGAAATAATTTAATCCGGATTAATTCCGGACCGGATTAATCCAGAAAAATCCGGCCGGATCCGGTCCGGCTCTAGAGCCAAATCCGGAATCCCAATCCGAATCCGGAAAAATCTATTTTGCCGGTCACTAGCCATTATTATATGGCGCTATTTTGTGGACATAAATACTTTTTATACAAATAAAATCCGTTTTGTTAGTGGGGGTCTGCAAAAAGAGCATTTTATCTAATTATTAGAATGATTAGACACCTGTACCAACTATTTAGCTAAATAATTATTATATGAAAATACTTGAAAATTATTATATTTTATAAAATTTTCAATAACTCTTTTTAAAGTAGAATTTACTAAAAAATTATTTTCAATTTACAATAAACATATTAATGTCTAAAAACCTATTTTTACATTCTAAAATTATTTAAGGAACAAATATATTTTATAAAATTCCTCTTTAAATGCACAAAATTTGACGAAAATCTCCAAATCTTGTTAATGCATTTTATTCGATTATGAGTCGTCTTTTCTTTGCCTTTCCTTTTCCGGTGTTGCTCAATATCCTGGAGATGTACGTGGAGGTGCACAATGATCACAAGCGCCATGACCTCCACTACCTCCAGCTTTTCCGGGTCCTCCTGGGGCTCCTGGATGTCCGGGGGTTCCAAGAGGTCCTTGGCCTCCAGGTGGTCCTTGGGCGCCAGCATGACCTTAAAAGAAATTTTTTAAATAATCTTTAATTGTCTTAATTTCGATACCTGGCTCTCCTGGTGGGCCTTGCCCTCCTGGGTGTCCTGGCTGGCCTGGTGGTCCTGGGGGGCCGGGTGGACCGCATTTTGATGGTCCTCCACTACTAAAAATAAAGAAAATTATTGTAACTATATTAAATCACAAACATAAGCGTTCCTGGTGCGCCAGGCTGTCCTGGTGGCCCAGCATGGCCAGGCTCCCCTGAAGGTCCTGGTGGACCAGGAGGTCCTCTGGGGCCTTTGCCGCCTCCAAATGATGGTGGTCCAGGCTCTCCAGCTAATCCTGGGGGGCCTGGAGGTCCTTGAGGGCCAGGAGCTCCATTCTTTGGTGCTTCACATGTTTGGCAACTGAATTAAATTAAAGATTAATAATTCACACCAACGAATTAATAAAATAATGGCAAATACCCAGTTCCTCCAGTTGGATAAGGAGACTGTGGTGGTGCATCTTTTCCTGGTGCGCCAGGCAGTCCTGGTCCTCCGTCATGTCCAGGCTGGCCAGCTGGTCCTGGAGGGCCTGGAGGACCGCGAGGTGAGACGCCGCATCCACAACAGGCACCACCACCACCTCCTCCACCATATGATCGTGCGTGTCGTTTGCGTTCACTGGCAACAACCTTAATTGAATAATCTCTTAAATTTATTTGTGTGGATCCTAATAATGTAAATTTTAATTCTAAGTAGAAAATTATTCAATCAGGAATTTTTTACCATTCATATTAATAACCAAAATTTCTACTTATATTTATTACACTTCTCTCTCTCTAATCATTTTCATCAAGTAACCATTTTAATTTAACATTTTCTCTTTAATTTATTACTTGTGTTCTAGTCACTTCTCTCCAAATATTTCCTGATCGAGACTTGCAAAAATCAACTTCGTTGAGCATAGCGGAGTTGATGTGCTGCATATAATTATAAACCATTGGGACAGATAGGACACAGACTAGTGTTGCAACAGTAGACATTGCAACACCAAAAAATGCAAGCTTTCGCATGCCATCGGCTTCATATTCCCTTTGTTTGCTGCAATCGTCTGTCATTTTTAAAAAAGCTTAAATTGTAATTTTTAGAATATTTTTTAAAATCGGAAATGAGAATAAATAATTAACATAAAAATAGGAAAAATGAGTTTAATAAAAGATTTATTTACTTATTTAAATAATTAAGGTTAGGTATATAGGAATAAATTTAATTAAATGAACATTTTAAGTAATATTAATTAAAAGGGAACAATAAATAATAATAAACAAAAATAATTTTTCTAAAGTATTTTTTTATTAATTTTAATGTCGAACTAAATAATTGAGCTAATTATGATTTAGTGTTGAGCTAATTACGTCATTTTAAATTAATTATAATGATTTTCAATTTTGAACAGTTTATTGGTCATAATTAAAATAATTGGTCATAATTAAATATATATATATTGTAATGATAAATATTTAAGTGAATTTTTGGAAAGATAAATTTACACTAGTCAAATAAATAATATTAAAAAAAATTTGTTTGAAGTTTAGAATATTTAAATTAAATAAATATGAAATTTGGATTAATAATTTAAATCAAATAATATAGCAAAACAATTTCAACAAAAATATTATTAAATTAACAAAATAATATTTTTAGAGCTCCTTTTTTATTAATAAAAACGCCCAATGTGTGGCACATGTGTTGAATACCTTTGCCTTTTATCATAGCCTTGTTCCAGTCATTTGAACATCGGACAGCAATTAAAGGCCATCAACGTCCCCAATTACGTTTGTTTTATTTGTCCCGCCTCTTCTCCTTTCTCACTTTTAATTTTCTTTTATTTTCTTGATGATGACCTTGCCAAAAGAGTTAAAGGCTATTCAAGTTAAAAAATGCAATCTCTTTCAAAAACTTTCAATTTCCCTTCAATTTCATTTATTTTTAATTGATTGTGCAGTGATCTCGTCTCTTCATTTTTTTCTTCATTTTTTGCATATCAAGAGAGAAACCAATAACTAATTTTTCGTTACGTTTTCTGCCTTTTCTCACTTTTAACGGTTGTTAATTTTCTAGAAGAAAATTGAAGAGGAAGCCCTTTCTTTCACTTAAAGGAGGAAGACCTCTCTCACTTTGAATTTTTTAATGGCCAATTTAGTGGAACGAAAACTTTCAAAAACTTGAATCTCGCAGAAAAACAGAGAAAATTGAAAGATTGCCTGAAAATAAAAAAAATACGAGGCATAATATTCTTTTTTATTCTCACAATTTTTAATAATACAAAAGAAAAATAAAAATGGGGGCGAAATAAAAAAACAAAGAAAAAATTTTTAAGCATGTGTTTGTTTTATTCAAGTTCAAAAAAAACAAAACATTAAAGAAAATTTAATAAAATGAGAACTTTTTAGCCATTAATATTTTGCAGAGATATTTTTGTATAAAATATTAGTAGTAAAGGTACCAATTTCTTAAGAAAAAATTTTTTCGGTTATAAAATTAGTACCTATACTAATAAGCTTTTAAAAAGATTTTTTTTATTTTATTAAAATTTTTAATTATTATTATATTTTTAAATAAATCTATTAAATAAATCCACTAATTCCTCCCTTACTATACAAAATTTCTAAATTTAATAAAATTCAGAAAATAACAATGTAATTAAATCAAAACTTGCTTTTCCAAATCAGCGTATTTTTACTTTTTCCTTATTTTTTATTACTGCTAATTTTTTCTATAAAAAACTTTTAATTTCCCTTTTTTATTAAACTTTTATTTAATTTTCGATAAAGCAAAAAATGTTAAAATTTTAATTATTTTTACTAAAAAAATTTTTTTAAATAAAAAAAGTAAACTGCCGTAAAATGCACCAAAAATAAATTTTTTGTTAATTTTGTGCACTAAAAATTTTTTAAACAATTTTTTTACTATTTTTAATTTTTTAAATTAACAATAATTAATTAAAAACAAAATTAATTTTAAAAAAATAAAATTAATTATTTAATTACAAAATAATACGTAAAAATAATATTTTTTTAAAAATTAATTTATTACAATACGTGGTAGTTATAATAAAAATGATGATGAAAAATAAAAATGATTAAAGATTATTTTTACATATGTTAATAATGTCATTAAATTAATTTTAATTTTATTATTGATAAAAAATATTTTTTTTAAATTAATAATGAAAGGGAAATAATTAATTTAAAATTTAATATTATTAATTTTATTAATTTTATTCAAAAAATTATTAAAAAATATTTTAGAAAATTCTTTAAAAATTCGGGTTTAATAAAAGAAGATTTATGAACTATGGTAATTTATGATGAATTTACAATATGATTAATTTGAACTAGAGTTGATCGAGCACGAACGAGCTCGAGTAGTTCGGCACGATCGTTCGGTTTTTTTGTGCTAAGCTCGAGTTCGAACTCGGTATTTTACAGCTCGGTGATACTCGAGTTCGGTTTTTTCCACAACTCGGTACTCGCAACTCTAATTTGAACAGAATCAACCCTCCCTAAATTGATCTTAGTGTTGATCTATAGAAACTGATCTCTATGGTAGTTTATAAAAATTTTAAAATAATTAACCCTACAAATATTTTAATTAATTCAATGACGATAATGTTATTGAAAGTGAAAAAATATATTTACATTTGTAAAAAATTTACAAAAAAATTAAATAAAAAATGTAGAAAAAATCTTTTTAAACTGGCTGGCTCAAATAAATTGCAGAAAAAAAGAAAACGATTGAAGGTCAAAAGTAAATGATAACACACAAAATCGTCATCATTAAATTGTATAAATTAAAGTTATAATAATTAAAAAGATTTTTTTTGGCGTGTCTAAATGATGGAATGCTTTTACGTGTTCTTTCTCTTTTATTTTAATTTAAATTCTCCCCCATAGAGTTTGGTCATTGGCCTAGCATTAATATAAAATATACGTAAAATTATTTTGCAACTATAATTTAATTAAAAAAATTTTTTAGGTAAAAAGATAATTTTAAATTTATAAAAAAAATATTTTTTATTTTAAATTAAAGAAATTTTAACTTTAAATTATTTATAAAATAAAGAATAATTAAAGAGAGTAATAATTAAAAAGAACAATTAAAGATTTATTATCATCGCATAAATGTTTAATTTAATTTTCTGTGATGTAGTTGCCCGACTTTCAATTATCAGATGGCCATGTTCGATTCTGCGCTGTTGGTGGCTTCTCTATATTTAAAATTATTATTATATAATAATTTATAATGTTCATAATAAATTATTAAAAATAATAAGTTTATACTATAATAAATTTTAAAAGATAATTTTAAATAATAATTTATAATTTACTAGACAAAATTATAAATTTATTATCATTGCAAATCATCGCAATCATCGCAAATCATTCAGATATTAAATTAATTATTTTCAGATGTTTCAATAATTCAAATAAATTCAGATATTAAATTAATCATCAGATAATCATTCAGAAAACTTAGATTAAACTTATTATTAGAAAATCTTAGAATTATAAATAAAAAATATTGAAAAAAATAATAATATTTAATTTTAGTTTTTATTATTACTTATTGTATCAATAAAACAAAAAATTGTCAAATCCTTTAAAGTATCCAATCATCCAAATCCATTCATACAAAAATTTTTCTTGGATGCAACGAAGTGAAGGATTTTTCTTTGGCCTAATAATTATATCGTTTAATCTAAAAGATAAAATGTAATATGGCCAATGTCATCAAATTTCTGCTAAAAATATTCTTTTTTTTTTGCAGATCAGTGATTGATTATGATAATTTAGATAAAATAATTTAGATAAAATATTTTAAATAAAATATTTTAAGTTTCTTTTACTGCAAAACTAATATTTATTTTAATATATTTTATTAAATAAATAATTATTTATTACTACAAAAATTTGTATTAAATATAAAATAGATTTGAAAATAATGTAAATTTAAAAAAACGAGAATGATCTGAAATAAAATCTGAAATAAATAATTCTTATTTTTAAAATATCAGAAATTAAATTTTTAAATATTGAATTGATAAATTTTACAAAGTCAATCTCCAAAATTTTGTCAAAAATTTTTATTTAACTGAATTGATCAACGCACAATAATGAAGAAATAAAATTTTGAATGAGATGTTTTAAGTCTGTGTTCTAAAATTAATTTTATTTAGTTGAAGCTTAATCTAAAAAATATAAAATTTACTCATTGAGATTACTTAAAAAAATATTAAATAATTAAAAAATAAAAGTTCCATTTAATACAAAATAAACTATTAATAATTTAATAATGGAAATCAACAAATCAACAATTTTTATTAAAACTCCAATATTGTTGGACAACTTAATCCCGAAAGTTTGTATTCTAACTGTTCCAATGTTTACAGTCAAAATACTGTCAGTCAGTCAAATATATTTTCATTATTATTTTTATTCATTTATTTCTGTTTAAAGAAACGCCCACTGTTCTATTTTTACATATACATAATTTTATTTTTGAAAGTTACGCCCATTTATTCATATTGTTATTTCATAATTCTAACAACATTATTGTATTTTACATTTTATTGTTTGAAAATATTTAAACAATAATTTGTCAGTTAAATTCAAAATAGATGGAAATTACTTCAAAAACGACTTCCTCATTTTTATCTAATTCATCAGCAAGTATTGAACAAACAAATAATTCTGGCATTGATGTCTCTAAAATATTTAATTCTTCAATTATTTCTATGATGCCTTCATCTTCATCAAAATTAAATATTTCAGAATTAAATAAACAAATTAGTCCTTTAAATAATGAGATATTTAATGATAAAAAATTACAACAAAGCAAATTAAATGAAACAAATGTTGGGAAGGTTATTATTAAAAATATTAATTAAATAATATTATTTAAATAAATAAAAATATTATTAAAAATTTGTTTTTTTGATTCCAACCCTAATTTTACCCGACAAAGCTATATTCGGCTATATTGGCATTCTGCCGGGGCCCTTAAGAAAATCTGCTATACAGGCCAGTGGGCACAATGACCTGTCTCCTTCCGGATTTGACAGTAAGTCTAAGAGGGTTCACAGAAAGGTGATATGTTGATAAGTATATTTGATAAGTCTTTTTAAAGTTCAGTTTAGCTTTTTAATATCTAATTATTCCTTTTGAACCTAAATCTTTAATATAATTAAACCCCTCTCTAAAAGTTATTTATAGTATATTTTACCTAAAAAATATTCAAAAAATTAATTAAATTTTAGAGAAACTTTGCTCAATTAGCTAAAGAGAAGATTGAACCTTATGTACGTAAAAGACATAATTCTGGTTCATCATCAGAAAGGAGTAGAAAAAGATTAAATAATTTAAATGAAGAGGTATTTAAATAATTAATTTAAATAAAAAAAATATTTATAGGAACAAAATATACTTCGTACAAATATAAACAGTCGTGAACGAAAAAGAATGCACGGTAATTTCCTTAAAAATTATTATTTATCTTTAAAATAAATTTAAAAATAAATAAATTATACAATCAGATAAAATCAAATTCCCCCTTACCAAATGAGATCTCAACTATCTCGATTATTCAGATTAATCTTGAGATTAAAAAATATATTTTAAGTTTTGAGATATTCACGATCTCAAGTCTGGTCTCTAATTACGAGTTTCTAAAAATTTTCCAAATTGAAAATTCTTAAAAATATTTTTAAAATTACATTTACTTATTTACTAATTTAATTAATTTTTTATTTAATTTTTGATATAAATGTTGAATTGGATGAATTAAGAAGAGTATTACCGTATACAGATATATTTCAACAACGAAATGAGGAAAAAACTTGTAAAAATTTTAAACAAAATAATACAAGAAAATTAAGCAAAATAAATACAATAATTTTGGCAACAAATTGGTTAATTTTAATTTAATTCAATAAATTTAAAAAAATTTTTAAAATTAGGATTAGACATTTAAATAAAGAATTACTTCATCTAAAATCAGAAAATGAAAGTTTAAAAGAAAAAATTAAAAATAATAAAATATCTGAAGGTAAAATTAATGAAGAAGAAAAAATTGAAGGAAATAATAGTGAAGGTAAAAAAATTAAAAAAAAATCTTTAAAATATGTATTGTTTTGTGAAATATTTATTATAATAAAAAACGATGATATTGGCTGGAATTCATATAAATTTGTTTTCCCTTGTTTTTATCATGAATTTTAATATTGTTCCCTTAATTCAAAATTCAAAAATTAATTAAATTAAATTATAAATAAATATTAATTATATTTATTTTAGTATCAAAACCAACATTTAATCACCCACAAAATATTATATCAACAACAAATTTATTAATTCAACCCCAACAACCAAATATTTCTTTTCAAATACCTTTACAACAAAATTTACTTTTTCAACCATTATTTATACAAAATGGTCAACAACAAGCTGAAACATTAGTAAATAATAAAATTGAGTGTCCTATTATACAGAATGGACGAAGGAAATGTCAAAAAAAGAATCTGGTAAAAATAGATTTTAAATAATAATATGTATTTTTAATCAAATGAAATATTAATCAAAATATTTAATCTAAGGGAGTAAGGAAAATATTGTTAATGAGAGAGGCTCGTTAATCGAGATTTGACTTTTAATGATCCTGTTTTTTGAAGAATTATAATAAATTAATAAAAAAGAATTAAAGTCGTTTAGCCGACGACAATTAAAGCCGACGATTCACAGTCGACTATATCAAATTTTATTATTAAACATTAAAACAATCAACTCCCTCCATAGTAGGGAGATTTTTTTCCCATAGTAGGGGGATTTCAAAAAAAGACTCAAATTCTCCTACTTGGGGCATAATCCTAATTATCAGAATTATAACAGAACCACATTCCGAAGATTCACAGTCGACTATATTTATAGGCGGTGAATTGTCTTTTACCTATAATAGCCTAATTAAATAAAAATCACGAATTATTAACAAAAATAATTCACTTATAGAGAGTGTTAACTGTACGGCATTTGACTGTATAATAATTGGTTTAAAATAATTATTTTAAAATAAAATTATTAATTTTAATTTTTAAAAATCTTTATTATTTTCCTAATAAATTAAATTAATCTTAATAAAAATTACAATAATTAAAGGGACAAATAAAAAATAGCCAAACAACCAATACAAACACACAAATTGAAACAAATAATCAACTAATACAAAATCAATTAGTCGAAAATTTTGCTTCAGTCCAACAACTTTTAACTTTTGGTATTCAAGCCAATAGAATGCCTTTACCTATATTTCAAGATCAACAAACACAAAATGGTTAAAATTAATTTCTTTGAATTTTTTAAACTTTAAATTTAAAGGTATTCCTTTAAATTCTTCATCAAAATTTCCCTCTCCTGTCACCACTTCAAATGACAACATTTTTAAAACTGAGAAATGTACAGAATACAATAATAAATCAAACGATGAAATTGCTTATGACGAATAGAAAAAAATAATTTTTTCATTTATTTTGAATAAAAAGAGTAATCTCATTAAATAAAATTTATACTATTTTTCTATTGAATGAAGATAAAAAAGAATATAATTATTTTTAAATTAGTCGAGATCGAATGATTAATTAGCTTTCTCATCAATTTTCTCCATCAACTTTCTCTCCCAATCAAATGGAATCCAAAATTCTTTAGTGGTTGGTCACTTAATCGTTCAAATATTCGTTCAACCCCTGTCTTAATTCATTCGTCCCGAAACATTTCTCATTAATTAAAAATTTTGGGGAATGTTGTTTGTTTAGAAAACCATTCATAAAAAATTTTTTCCTCATTTTTCTCGAAGTTTAAAATATTTTATTTATTTAAGATTATTTCCTTTTTAAACATTTTTTTTTCTATTTAATTGAGTACTTTCTTTATAATAATCAAAAAAAAATTTCTCTCCTTATTTTAAAATGACTTTTGTCTGTTTGGAGGACTGATGATCCGTTAATCCGGTTAGAGAACTAAGAAAGAAAAGTGAAAAAAGCTGGCGGTTGGAGTGACTCTGGAGAATACTCAAAAAATCTTTTTTTTCTTCTTAATCCTCTAAAAGGGTTTAGCCCACACACTCCTTCCCCTTCCATTATTAAAAGATGTTTGGAGTTACCATAAAATTTATTTACAATTGTGAAGAGGAATTAAAATTTGAGAGAATTGGAGGGAGTCATGGTGTGATATTGAAGTGGGAAAAATAAAAATAATAATTAATGGATTTGGGATGATTTGTCACTCTCGTTATAACAATGGGAGAAAAGTCAAGAAAAAATAAAATAATAATAATATACAATTTAATTAATGGACAAATAATATTATTTTATTACTTAAAATATTATAAAATTATTTAAATATATTTAATTTCTATAATTTTTAAAATATTTTATTTTTTAAAATAATTTAAATTAATTTTGACAATTAAATAAATGAAATTTAGAAAAACTCCACGAATTAATATTAATTAATTAAACTAATTTAAATTTTGTCTTAAATCTGACCTATGAACGAAAACAAATTTTTTTGAAAATCATTAAATAAACTTTCCTGTCCGTTTTTAAATAATAAAATTTAAAATGCTAATTTTCAAACTTTTAAATCCTAAAAAAATCAAAAATTAATTTTTAAATAAATTAATCATTCATTTTTTAATTTTTGTGGTTACTGTCACTTTTTATTGCATTTTTGTTTCTCAATTTTCGCTCAACATTTAATTCATTTCTTTTATTCTCTCCAGGGCAGCAATAAATTTTAGCGTGTAATGATCCACGGAGAGATGATTAAAAAATAAATTCTAACACCTGCCTTTTATTTCTTTTCTCTTTTCTTCAAAAATTTTTTCACACATTTTTCTTTTATTTTTATTGTCAAAAAAGGAAGAAAAATAATTTAGAAGAAAATATATATTTAAATCATTCTGTCATTTTTCCAATTTATTTTTACAAAAGAATTTGCCCTTTCGAATAAAAAAGGTATCGGCAACTATAAAATTGACAAAAAAGACGCATAATTGGATAAATCTTTAATTGGCTAATTTAAAGTTGTTGATATATGGGTTTTGAGAAGAGAAGAATGAATGAATTAAAAATTAATAAAATGAAGGAAAGAAAATAAAAATTTATATTTTAAATTAAAAAAATTAATATTTTTAATCGAATTTTCTATTAATTATTAAACTGTTATCATTAACAGAAAATTATAAATTACTTAATATTAGTACATACTAGAAGCACACGTTTGTCTTCCCCATCTTAACTCCTAGTGCGTCTATTGGAATTATAAATTATTAAAAGAAAATAAATAATTAACAGGGTACTGATATTATGTGCTTCTACCAATAATTTATAATTTTTAGTTTTTTTTTCCATTAGAGAGAAAAATAATCCAATTAGAAAATTTGTCCAAATTTTCTAATAACAACTGATATTATATTTTCAAAAAATCAAATAAATTAACTCCAAAAATCAAAGATTTCAAAGATTCTTAAAATATTTTTGCTTTAGATAAACATAAAAATTATTCCAAATAAATTTTATTTTCTAAAATAACAAAATATAAGACAATCTTTAATCCAACAATTTTCTTCCATCCTCTACAAATTCTCCCTTTTCTTATAAAATTTTTTTTCCATTGTTTCCATGTTTTGTCCCCTTATTTGTTTTGTTGCCTTATGAAATGATTATAGGTTTATCCGCTTTTTGACACTATTTTTTAAACAAATTTTATTTGCCATTCTTAGAAATGAGTAAATAATTTTTGGTCATTTTATGAGTTAAAATTTAGTGTCATCTTTCCTATTTTATATAAATATTTTTTTTATTGTTTCTGCTCTTATAAAATATCGAAAAAGTTTTTTAATAACAAAATAATAAACATGTACAATTTTTATTAATTAAGAAATTTCCTTTCAAAAATATTTTAAATAAATTAATTATTCAATTTTTTTTTTCAATTTTTGGTTTCTTTAAATGTAATTTACTTAAATTTTTTTATTAACGTCTATTAGCCAATTTCTGAAATATGAATATTTCCCAGGATCCGGCTAAAAAGTCAGTTTATTAAAAAATTGCGTTTGAAAAAATAAAAATATGTTAAATTTTTGGAAGACAAA